>LPNX011118492.1:925503-940307 GCA_001517045.1 Pseudotsuga menziesii
AATTAATTTATTATCAGTTAGTCGCTTTGTCATCTCCAGCTAAAGAATGAGATGGAGAGCACTCATTGGTCCGATGATTTGATCGAGGGGAAGACTGAGGCTTACACCATCAGTGGGCTTCCCAAACCTAGCACAGGCTTTTGCAAAACCTAAAAGGTTGTTTACCTACATCACCAGATATCTCCTTCACAGCTCACGCCCCTCTCTCTCCTGAGGGCGCCTTCCACACGTGTGGGTTCATTTATGGCTTGATTTGGTTGTTCAGGGTTGGAGTGGGGGCGCCTTGCCTAGGTGGAGGCCTCCCCTCACTCCCAGCTCTCCGTCTTAGGTTTGGTTTCTCTGTTTGGTGGCCAGGCCGGTTAGGTTATGAAGTTTGGTTTTAGGGTTTTAGCACTCTCTCATTGTATAAATATAGGCTCCTTCAGCGCTATTTGGATGGACATTTGTAGCAGAGTTACTCTGAGAAAATTATATCAAGCATTTGCTTTAATTTGTTAATAAAGATCAGACTTTGGAGGTCCATGAGCTCTTGGATGTGGTAGTTCTTTGCAATTGGTTGAGGTGATATTGTCTCTAACCCCTATTTCCTTAATGCTTATGTGAGATTAAATTGTTTATTTGTTAGCTCAAGTGGGCCATTGTTGGCACAATAGAACAATCATTTGTAGTTCAACTTGATTGTTTATGCGAAGTAGATTAGCAATTTTGATGGACATAAGTAATCAGTATATACGTAATGTTGATCATAATTCAATTTTCTTAGCATACTAGCATATATTTTGATCTCATGTTTTGTGTTAAGTTGTAGTGTGTTTTCAGGCTTCACAGGTTGAAGAAGGGTCTGAGCTCAGCTGGTTCTATCCCAGGCTTCAAGCAACATTTTTTATCTAACACTTTCATTGCAAGACCTACAGAGATCTCCTTCTTCAAAATACAAAAAGAAAGCTGGGAGTCTAACTCTCTCTCTTGGGTTCCATCCATAAATTTAAATACTTTCTTGGTTACCGAACTTCCTTCCTCTAGTTTTCCCTTTGCTCCTTGACTTCTTTTGTTTCCTTGCTTGCTAGCCCCTTTCCTCCTTGACTTGTTTGCCTTTTCTCACTTTTTCTTCATCATTGCCATGTTTTTTCTCTCTTTTACCATCCCTTTTCTTCATTTTGGACAACCCCAGTGTGCCCTAGTTTTCCTTCCTTTTTGCCTCTTTTTTGCCCTAGTTTTTGGGCCTTCTTCAACCTTGTTATTGGCCTTTTCTTCCACTTTTTGTTCACTGCCATGTTTTGTATTTTTTATGACAACCATTTGTTTTCTCTTTCGCTGCCCCGTTTTCTTCAATTTTTGTCCTCTGTTAGCTTCATAGTTGGCTGCCCTATCCCTCTCTTTCTTTGGTTTTGACCTTCTCTTTGTTTTCTTGCCTTATTTTCCTTGAGGCACATTGTATAATTTCAATAAAGTACTTTTGTTTGAGTGGGGTTTTTAAGTCCCCACTCTCATCCTCCCCCATTTGGGGAGGCTTGTGTTGTGTTTACTTGTGTATGCTTAAGTTAGATTTGCTTGTCTTCATCATTATTTTCTTATTCTTAGAATAATTGTTAATCCATCACATCTAATTCATTAATTAAGTTGATTATTCTATTTTAAATTGTTTATCTTTCTACGTAAATCAACTGCTTAAATTTCTTGAATCACACCATAAGGTGGATCAAGAGTACTCTCTATCGAAGAGTTTAATAACTCATCTTAGCTTCTTGTTCACATTTGTTTAATCAATTAACTCTTAAGTAAGACTCTTGAACTTGCAAAAACACAAGTCAAGAGCACTCTCTATCGGAGAGCATTTTAATATTTGCATCATCCTTGCATTAGTCTCATCTAGATTAGATAAGACTCTTGAACCTTCGTTATAAGACAAGGTCAAGAGCGCTCTCTGTCATAGAGTCTAATTAATTAACTTAATAAAATCTTCAACACACACACCCCTTTAATTAATTAACTCCCTTCCCTCGTTGCTGGAGTATGCTCTGATCGATCTCTGATCGGAACATCCAGAAACGGCACTGGATCTTTAAACCCCACAAGAGTAAATTAAAACTTTTCCCCATAACCAACGCACCGGTGTTGTTTCGTTTAAATACTGAGGCATGTGGGCAAATTCCAAGTGTGGGTGCCGGGCTACCCAATCTGGGCACAGGTAGTTAAGTTATTGAACACTTCCTGTGATCCCAGACAGGTCCATCATGTCTTCGAACGGAGCCACTGAAGGTATTTCCGGTTAGGACATCCAGCTACCGTAATCAAGACCACTATTAAAAACTCTTAAAATCTACCAAGAGCACTTGCAAAACTTAATACTCACTAGCTTAATTTCTAGATTTTATTTCACGCATTTATTTGACTCCATAAGGCACTGGTCCTTTGTTATATTTGATTAATTTTCTATCTTGATCAACTGTCTATGGTCCATTTCAATTGATTATATTTGAATGTTTAAGTTATAAGTATGGAATCTTTGCTTATCTGTGTGATCTCTTGTTAGCAACGTGGATTGCTTTGATTAATCATCATCCCCTTAATATTAATCATTTTAAATCACAATAACTCCTAAACAACACCCATTCGCATTCAAAACATCCAAAATTTAACTTAAACATTGAGCCATAGAAAACTCTTTGTTAGGGACTACCCCCCTTGGCTTCGTTAGGAGTTAGCTTAAACAGAGGAGCTAGGAGTAGGTGACAGTACCTAGCTCTATGCTTGCCCCCAAGGTCACACCTCTCCCACTTTCTCAAGTGAGAAGGCAGCTTTCAATTGATTTCTGCTGCTGGTGTGCAATCGGCAGACAACAGAACCAATGAGTATGGGTCAAGAACTTCTAGGTCTAAGTAGGGACATACATATATAATATCAATACAACCAGGTTCACATATTTATATGATCGCCAGATCATGACACTAAATGCTAAGACATGTCACAAGAATGAGTATAAAAGCAATAATAACCATAACACAAGATAATATCTGTTGAGTCGTATACATGTAAATAACAAATCTGAACCAACATCATTCCACTGAGAAACTGTTGCTGCAACATTGGGCAATACTGACTACTCTGTAAATGGCTAAATGGCTACATCACTCCTCAAATCTGAGTGTCCTGAGACTCAATCATGGCATGGGAAAGTACTATAGTCCATCAACAAATAGTGATCCATCATAGATGCTCATCTTAGCATCTCATATGTAAAGGAACTGGCTGAAAAAGAGTTTACTGGAATCTAAAAAATAGAATATGGTAGCCCGACTACTATATATGTGATAACAACTCCAAGAACTCATTGGAGATGTACTCACCCCCGTTGTCCGTCCTCAATACCCGAATCTTCCTCCCGATCTAGTTTTCCACGAGTCTTAAACTCCCGAAACCGCTCAAAGACCTCTGACTTGGCCTTCAGGAAATAGATCCAGCATTTCTTGGATTAGTCATCAATGAACGTGACGCAACAACTGTAGCCACTGAAAGATTGGACACTCATGTGTCTGCAAACGACCGAATGGACCAAGTCCAAGGTCCCCTTAGACTTGTGCTCACTGTATGGGAGAGGTTTCCTGATGTTCTTCCCCACCGCACAACCCTTGCAGTGCTTATGCTTCTTCGCCTTTACCTGAGGAACTCCAATAACTGCCTGTCTCAAATGCCTCAGTGTTCCATGGTGTAAGTGTGCCATCCTCCTATGCCACAACTCACCCTGACTATTGTTGGCGCTGACTAGAGCGTTTGCAGAATCAAAGTGTAGTATGTACACCTTCCTACTCCGGATCCCAATCACCCAATCCAAACTCCTATTTGATCCCTTGGGCCTGATATTTTCGATCTCAGAACTTCACCTGAAATCCCTTGTCCTCCAAGATGGAAACAGGTATGAAGTTCTTGGTCAATCCCGGAACATACAATACGTCAGCAAAACTGAGGGGTTTGCTAGACTCTAAAACGAAACAATACCAACTCCATGCGCCCGATACCATGCATCATCACCCAGCTCAATGTGGAGATTTACTCCACCCTCCTACAAGCTCTTAAAGAAACATTTATGTCCTGTCATGTGACAAGATGCTCCACTGTCGATGTACCAAATACTGTTGGCTGTGGTGTTTTCCATGCAAGCTATCAAACAAAAGCCCTCATTGAAGTTTTTGTTGAATTCCTCCACCTCTACATAACCTGCCATCTGGGTATTTTTCTTCTTCTTCTTGTCTGGGCTTTGGGGAGCAATGTTATCAGAACCCAACCGGTTTTGAAAAAACCTGTCGGTTGGACCGGTTTACAAGCTTCACTGAGTCAAATCACGCACTCAAACCATTTTTGGCCGGTTCCAAACAAAATTGGTCGGTTTCAAGGATGAACCGACCGGTTCCATACAAAACTACCCTGTTTGCTCCAAACTGACCGGTTCTGTACAAAAATGCCAAGGACCCCCAAAAACAGCTAATTTCAAATTCTTTCAATAAAATAAAAAATAGGGTCCACGTGTGAGCTGTTTAATTGACCCACGACCCTTCTAATGTTATAAAAGGAGGCTCCCACCCTCCATATCAATCACATTTAGTTGTGGATAGACTTGGGCCCTCTTCCACAACAAGAGGATGTGAACATTGATGCTGCAGTTAGACAAATGCCTTCAAGCCTAGGGGAGCCAAGCCATGCTCATGTTGAGGATGTAGATGATGACTCTGAGTCTGAGCATGAGGACTCAAATGATTCTGACATATGATTAGAATCATTAGATTGTAGATTCTAGAGTAGTCATGCTTATATTTTGACTTATGAGGCCATTTATAACCTCTTTGTTGATGTACTTTTCTTTAGATATGTATTTGCAGTCGATGCTATTTTTGTTTTATAAACTCTTGCTATATACATGAGAAACTTTGCAAATCTGTGTATAATGGTTTGAATTGACAAGGATGCACATGGATATATATGTATTTTTTGAAACTATGAATGTTTTATGTATTTTTGCTCAACTGGTTTATTGATCTGGTTTGGGTCCGGCGCCGATTCTCGAGGTCAGCTGGTTCGACCACCAGTTCGGTTCTGATAACATTGTTGGGGAGGCAAAGTGTCCTGGCTTGTGGCAGATAAAACATTTGACTTTGGACATGTCAATGTTTTTCTTACCACCCTTCTTCTTCTTTGCCTTACCCTTGCTCTTCCCTTGATAGGCCTAGAGCTTCTTCATCAACAATGTGTGGGGCACTGCTAGATGAACCTGAACCTTGACCCATACGAGTCTCTTCCTGCACAAATTCATCCCACAATCTCTGCCAATAAAGGAGGTTTCCCTAGCCACCATGCCTTTGACAAAGACGTCCCATGGCTTAGAAAAGCCATTGAGAGCTATCTAAACTAGCTCCTCGTCTTCAGTCTTAGAGCCCACTGCTCCAAGGTCGTCCCTAATCTGTGTGAGCCTTGTGACATAAGGCACCACCCCCGCAAAGATCACACGACCCCTGCGTCACCCTCACGCCTCTGCGTCAATGGTAAAACCTCTGCATCAGTGATACGGATGCTGATGTCACCTGTATGGTCGCTTGTGTCGCTTGTACGACTGCATGCGGTTTGCTGCGTCACGATCTGCTAACATCACATGAGTTGCTCTGCGTCACGGCCTGCATCAGCTGTACGACCTCCAGCAATTTGCATGTGTTGCTCCGTTGACCTCCGGGGAAGTTCTTCTGCCTCACTCTGAAAATTCTTCTGCAAACTTCTCTCTCACTCTTTGGTTGAAAAGCTATGAGCAAGAAATCTCTCTCTGGAATTGTGTGCCAAAGCAACTGTGTGTGTATCCTCTCCACCAAATCAATCTCCTTTTAACTCAATGGCCAAGCAAAAACCCTAACTCTCACTATGGATCAATAGATGAGATCCTCCAATGAGATCAATGGCCAAGATTAGATTAGCCATCACTTAAATTATATTTCACTTGAACTTTATAGAAGTGCCTCCTTTAAGTCAAATTAAAATTAGATTACATAATGCACTTTTCCTAAGTCTAAACTTTGGATAAAGGCAATGATCAATTTGGGTTCAAATTTTATGTCTTCTATCAAGCAAGGACACATGCAAATGATAGAAGGCCTTCCTTGTTGCCTCTTTCTAACACAACCATCCAAATGAAGGAGGCTTGTACTTGCTTATATAGGCAGAGAGGGCGCATTCTTCAAGGAGGGCGCACTAACATGTGTGAGGAGATAAGTGAGGGCACCTAGGGTGATGCGGGAGTTAATTGTGAGTTTAGGAGTGATTCAAGGGAGTTAGGCGCCACCTCTCAAGAGTTAGGTCGCCCTCCCTTCATCATACACCACCTCTGTAATCAAGAGATGTGGCCCCCTCGTGAGATCTCAATAATGAACCCAATCATGAGATTTGGCTCTCTTTAACTTGCCCTCCTCTAATTGATGGGATGCCACCACTGCAGAAGGCTGAGAATAGACGAAAACATGTCCCTAGCATGTTTCCCTGAATTATGGGATGTTGATTTTCCCATTTATTTTGTCATCTATTCACTTTTTTGAGAGAAAATGAAATGATTAAAAATCATTAATTTCACTCTCAAAGTGGATACATGGATAAAGTGGGTGCTCCAAGTTAGAAAACAAGCAACCCCATGGCATATTACGCCTCCTGGTACCGTTTTTTAAACTTATTCAACTTTTACAATTAAAATATCCCTTTTTTGCGGGAAATTTTTTATTAAAGGAAAAATTAAAGAATCCTAAGGAGGCCTTAACGCATGTCCATAAGACTCTAGGATATTGACTAGAATGGTAATATACATCAAACACTAGGCTTTAATAACCCCCTAAGGCCTAACCACCAGGACAATTACTCCAACTTTAGAGGATTGAGTGAAAAAACTCAAAAATTACAAGTCCCTAAAAACAAGATAAAATTAACAAGTAAAAAAAACACTCTAGAGTAAGGTACTAGTGACAGAGTCTTAGGAAGGCCAAAGTCTTTTACAAAAAGTCATCATGCTACGTCATTTTATTACAATCCCCCCATGAAGGTGGGGCCATAATGGTCGGCTGGACTTTTGAACTCTAAAATTTCAACAAATAAATGTTCAATCTTTTGGCGACTTAGCTACAAGTCCATCCAAGTGCAACTTGGGGGCTAACATAACCGACACTTTGAGAAGAGTTCAACAATAATAAAAAATCGAGTTAGTTAGATCCACTTAGGTCAATAAGAAGGTGCATATACCTAAGTAAATGAATGTTTGATTTGATCTCCTTGCTCCAATAATTCACCCTCTAGAAGCTCCCACATGTGAATAGTTGTTTTCTTCAAGTGATGTGTCCTCCAAGACTAGAACAAACTTTTTAATGTGTATAGAATAAGGGATTTAACGAACATTGAAGCACGTGCAATGTGTAAAACTTGAATCAAGGATTAAAATAATATTTTGAGAAGATGAGGTTCCTTGAGACAAGTGCTTGCCTTAACCATCTTGACCAACATGTTGTGCACCATAAAGAGAGAAAGCCTCCACATGTGTGCATTCAACTAATTCTTGAGACATGGATGATCTCAATCATAGTTCAACAAACTCCACACATATGACATGGAATAGGGATTTTAAGCAACTTCCCAACAACCATTGAACCATCTTTGACTAATAAAATGATATTTTTATGTTTGAATCAAGGAGTGCACCCCCCTTGAGAAATGAATTTTTTAATGTGATTGATTCCATAAAATAAGACGGTGCTCCATGACATCTAGAAGCTTGGTGTTGGAATTTGTGCAACTTCAGAAGATATTCTTATTGTAACTCCTACGAGAGATTATACTGATGTAACTATTCATGTAAACCCTAGACAGATTAAATGTAAACCCTAAGGAAAGATCAGAAAAGAAAAAGAATAAAAATAAAATTAATTTGTATTTCCCCAAGGTAGGTTGGCCCCAGTCAAACTAGCATGTTGGCCCCAACTAGGAAAATCAGTATAAATAGGAGGTGCCCCTCCTCATTATTTCATACATTCACAGCACTGCACTTAGATAGAAAAGGTGCGCTACTGCAGTCTAGGAGAGTGTTTCTGGGTTAAATCTATGAGAGATATTTTCTCTCTCTCTCTTCTTTTCTCTGTTCTCAGAAGATCATTATCTCTATACGAAGGTTTGTTGGGTTTTTCCCGATTGGATTTCCCAGGATAAATTCTTGTGTTATTTGTTTCTGGTCTTTGTCTTTCTTCTAGAGATACTTTTGATTATTTGCAAATAAGATATATTGATATAATCTTGTAAAAACTAACATGGTATCAAAGCAGTATAGGAAGAAGTCGTTGTCGGAACACTGTCGAAATTCTGCTGAAACTAGGGTTTCATCTTTCAAACCCTTTTCCCAACCTTTTGGCAAGAAAAGAGCCTTCGGAATTTTTCTCTAAGGAGGGCACATCTTTTGGTGAAGGCGGACTCAATTCCAAGAAGTTTGACCTAATTTCGTTGCTGCAGAAATTAGGGTTTCGATTTTTGTGTTGATCAAGCCATAGCTTTGGCTCAACCTCACCTCTCTCCAACTCACATTGACAATGCGCATCTATTTGTGAGTTTAGTTTCTTCAAATTCAAAATTTGATTTTTGACCTAACTCTTGCTAGGGTTTCTAGTTCAAATCTGTAGACAAGATGATTGGAATGAAAGTTGAAGATCGTCTTGAGGGGGCTACCAACTTCATATTCTGGAAGCCTAGGGTTCTTCTCATTCTAGAGGAGAGTGATCTCTTGAAGTTTGTTAATGAGAAAGTTCCAGAACCAGAACCAAAAGAAGCCAAGTCCCAATGGAGGAAGGGGGATGCGAAAGCAAGAAGGATTCTGGTGGACTCAGTCAAAGACCACTCGGTTCCGCAAATCTCAGAAAAGATGACAGCCAAAAAGATGTTCAAAACCTTGAAGAAGTTATTTGAACACAGTAGCATCAATGTGACTCTCACATTGAGGAACAAACTGTCAAATATGATGATGGCTAAGTCCGAAAACATTACCTCATATTTCATGAGGATCACCGAACTTCGAGACAAGCTAAGGTCCAGTGGAGACAACCTTGAAGAAAAAGAGCTTGTCATGACTACGTTGAATGGTCTTCCACCATCTTGGGAGTCTTTCATACAACCCATAAGTGGTCGAACCAAGTTGCCCAAATTCAACAAGTGGGTAGACTGCACTCAAGAAGAAACTAGGATTGCATCAAGGCAAAGACTCCATGGTTCTCAAGTTGAGGAGAATCAAGCCTTCATCACTCATGCCAAGAAAGGAACAGGAAAAGGCAAGAAGTTTCACAAACATAAGCACCAAGCTAAGAGACCAATTCCTTCTCCAGATCATAAGGAGAAGAAGAAGGACCTATCATGTATACAATGTTATAAGTGTAAGAAATATGGTCACTATGCAAGCTAGTGTAACAGTTCAAGCAAGAGGAAGCTTGAAGCCTCAACCGCTGATGTTGAGGAAGGCACTCCTCACAAGAAGGAAAGGAATGATGATTGCTCAAAGTCCTTCTTAAAGAATCATATGAAGATCCAAACAGTGATGATCTTCCAGCAAGCATACGAAGATTAGCGGACCTTGGTCGTGGAAGATTTTAAACAAAACAACCAAAAGATTAGTATTTGATCTTACATGCTCTAGTAGATTCGATCTAGTTACTTTTGAATATGATTTACGTAGATCTACATTCCTAGATTCAGGAAGTAATTGAGCATGTGGTTCCTTTATTAACAAATAGGATTATGTAATTTTTGTTATACACATGATTGTTTAATAATCTGTCATGTTGCACAACCCATCTAGGATGATAACTCCTTTATAACATACTTGGAGTAGTACACACTCTTAACGGTATGCTATAATGGAGAGCGTAAGCATCCAAATAATGGCCATATGTGTGTTGTGTCGAAGCATTGACTAAAAGTTGCCTACATTATTTTGTTAATACATTAATTATGAAAGATTGCTAACCATCTGACGAGATTTAACTTGTAGGGAATGCCATGATCTACAAGGACAAGTGATCCCATTGATATACGAATGGATCAAAAGCAGAAAGCCTCTAGAAGCATGAATTATGACTCTCGGACCCAGAATGATCTCATGAAGAGATTTGGTGATCAGAAGTGGAAGGCTTCCACGAATGTTGGTGTATTTGATGCTTCAACAATTATGGAGTACAAAGTTTACTTACCCAATTTTTGAGAGACAAAGGGAGTTATCCCTCAAAGATAAGGATCCTAGTCTATTACATATGATAGAAAACTGATGACATTGTTGACTTGATTCAGATAAGACAATTGAAGGATCCTTGATGAACCTGGTCGCCACTAGGATGGATACTCACTTTGTATCCTTACAGTCTACATTCATGTGCCAAAGTTAGAACCTTCGGCAAGAAGGGAACATTAGTGGGATACAATAAGTCTTCAAAGGCTTAGAGAATATACATCCCAGGATTCGAGGCAAATCGAAGCCAGTCGAGATGCGACCCTTGAAGAAGAGATGGCTATCCGAAAAGGAAGAGGATTTGATATGGAGATCGATGACAATGAAGAGATGAGATCATATCCCCGTCCAGAAATTAAGAGGGAGTCTAAAGAAAGGAATGAGTCGATTGGTCCCATTGATCCAGTTGAGCTAGATGATGTTCCCACAGATATGGGAGTAAGCCGGAAAAGGCCTAGATGGGCACAACAAACATTACAGGATGCAGAGGGGCACAAAGCTCCACGTGGAATCCACCGGAAAAGAAAAAGACCTCAAAGGTTCTCGAGTTATGTAGCCTTGATGAGTCACACCATTGACTCAGAACCCACCACATAAGAAGAAGCCTCCAGACATCAAGTTTGGAAGGATGCCATGACAGAGGAGTTCCAGTCCATCATGAAGAATGACGTATGGGAGGTTGTACTGAAACCTAAGAGGTAGTCAGTAGTGACCTCCAAATGGCTTTTCAAGATTAAACACGGAGCAGATGGTAGCGTGGAGAAACACAAAGCCAGATTTGTTGCCAGAGGATTCTCTCTGAAAGAAGGAATTGACTATGACGAGACATTTGCTCCGGTGGCTCAATATAGTTCCATCAGAACCATCATTGCTATTGCTTCAACTATGGGATGGAAGCTGCATCAGATGGATGTAAAGACTGCCTTCCTCATTGGTATTATCGAGGAAGAAGTTTACATCAAACAACCAGAAGGGTTTATTGTCCATGAGAAAGATTCTCACGTATGTAAACTGAGAAAAGCAGTATATGGGCTCAAGCAACCACCTCGTGCTTAGTATGGACGAATAAACGGAAACCTGGTAAACTTGGGATTCACCAATAGTGATGCAGATCCCAATCTTTACTATAAGATTGAGGATAATGAGCCATTGATTTTGGCCTTGTATGTGGACGACTTGTTTCTCACAGAAAATCTGAAACTAATTGAATGGTGTAAGAAGAAGCTTGCCTCTGAGTTTGAAATGAAGGACTTCGGATTGATGCATTACTTCTTACGATTAGAAGTATCGCAGAGGCAGGAGGAAATTTTCCTAAGTCAAGGAAAATACACTGTTGATATTTTGAAGAGATTCGGGATGTTGGACTGCATGTCCATGGCTACCCTGATGGATACAAATTTCAAGAAGCTGAAGGAGTCCACTTCAAATTCTAATATGATTGATCCCACCATGTATCGCCCGCTGATTAGCTCTCTGATGTATCTGACAAACACCAAACCAGATATATGTTTTGTTGTGAACACCCTTAGCTAGTTTATGAGTGATCCGAGGCAGATTCACTGAGTTTCTGCAAAACATGTTCTCAGATATTTGCGTGGCACTATGGGATACGGTTTAAGATATGCTTCAGGATGTGATACGATATTACAAGGATTTTTTTACTCATATTGGACCAGGAGTGTTGCAGATAGGAAGAGTACTTCCGGATGTTGCTTTAGTTTGGGCTCTGCAGTAATCTCTTGATATAGCAGGAAGCAGACCTCAATAGCACTCGACACTGCAGAGGCCGAGTATATCGCTGCCAATTCAACAGCTCGAGAAGCAGTATGGCCTCAAAAACTCCTAGCAGGATTGTTTGGTCAGATTCCAGGACCAACTATAATTCACTGTGATAATCAAAGTTGTATACAGATGTCAATCAATCTCGTATTCCACGATAAGATGAAGAATATAGAGATCTGATGTCACTACATTTGTGATATGGTGCAGAAAGGTGTGATCAAGTTACGGTATGTCCCGACAGATGACCAGACCAAAGTTACATATATCGTGTCGACGAATATATCGCCGGGGTTCCGGAATGAAACTTATCGGCAGCAACGGCGAAAATATCGGAAAATATCAACAAATGTCGTTTTGCATTAAAAAATACAAAAATAAACATTTTTTTTCAATTTTTTTAACATCTAAAGCAACAACATTAAATAAACACATTTCCACATAAATATTAAAATACGAACTCATATATAAGATGAATAATATATCAAATGGTGGATCATGATCAAATATCGAGTTCGACTATATAGTATAAACTAAAAATACTAAAATGTGTTCTTGATGGAATGATAGAAAATCACATCAAATGATCAAAATAAATGTCTCTCAAGAGATGAATCATCATGACTCATGAGGCATGTAGATAGTGTATAAAGCAGTGTTACCAACATCTGCGATAAATCGGCCGATGTCTGATAAATCGCGGTTTTTTCGCCGCGACGAGATTTACCTAAAAAATGGCCGAAAAAATCGCCCCCGATTTTTTCCAAGAGAACAAATGAAGAGAGTTTCAAGAGACCAACAACGAATTTAGGCAACATTTTCTTCGCCATCAAGCATCAAAATGAAGATTGGATTTGGCCATTTGGGGTTTTTTTCCACAATTATCATAGTTGACCGTAAGTAAAAAATTTGCCCATCATTTCTCACTTTTCCAAGAGGGATTGTTGTTGATTTACTTTGCCATGTAATTCTCTATCTTCAAAAACGATTTTTATAGGGTTTTAAGCATTTTTTTTTTCAACTGTTATGTATTTTTTTGTTGCTTGCATGCCAAAAAACGTTTTGGCATTTTTTATCTTGCCCTAGATTCCTTATAAATCCTCATAAAAATGTCTGTATTTTTCCTCATCAAATTAATGGTTGAATGCTCAATATTTCTTGGAATTCTTCTTGTGTTTTAAACTTTTATATTTTCATTAATCACATATGCTAAAACACGTTTTTTTTCTTGCCTTAGGTTCAAAGTTCAAAGTATCAAGATTCAAGCTTCATTTTGTCCATAATAACTCCATATACAAGATGCCAAAGGGTTTGGATCCATTTTGGGAGTGGGGCTCACCTATTGACCCAGTCAATCGACAAATTCTCACTTGCAATCTATGTGGAACAAGAATGACAAGAGGGATAAGTAGGCTGAAATACCACTTGCACAAATAGCAGGGCATGATGTGGGTCCTTGCAAAGAAACAACTCCAGAAATCATTGCTAAGGCCACACAAGCAATTGAGGGCACTGGGCTAAGGAAACAATACAGGGAGGCTGTGAGGAATCAACTTGCTTCAAGATCCGGGTCCGCAGCAGGAGTAGGGGCTAGTGGGACAAGCCCAGATACCGATACCCACTCCACATAGCAGTCCACATCGCCTTTCATGGTATCTTCAAGATGCAACCCTGGTGAACAACCTTCTATAAGGTCCATGGTGAAAGTAAAGGAAAAAGCAGACGCACACAAACTTATTGGTCAATGCTTGTTATGGAGTGCTATTCCATTTAACTTTGCAAAGAACCCATTTTATGTGTCCATGTTTGAGGCGGTTGCTATAGTTAGAGCGGGGTTTAAGCCCCCTAGTTATGAGGAGTTGAGAGGGCCCATCCTTCAGGATGAAAAGGCTGATTGCACTCGCAGATTGGAGGAGCTTCAAAGATCATGGGACTTAACAGGATGTAGTGTGATGTCGGATGGTTGGACCGATATGAGGGGTAGGACACTTCTCAACTTCTTGGTTCATTGCCCCAAGGGGACTATGTTCATGAGATCTGTGGATGCATCTGCACATGTCAAAGATGCGGTTTTACTATGTGGCTTGTTCGATGAGTTCATCCAAGAGATTGGGCCGCAGCATGTTGTCCAAGTGATAACGGACAACGCTGCGAACTATGTGGCTGCTGGTAGGATGCTCATGGCCAGGTATCCTACACTATTCTGGACTCCTTGTGCCGCCCATTGCCTTGATTTGATCTTAGAGGATTTAGGCAAGATTGATTGGATCAAGGATACTATTGATTCAGTACGGAGCATCACAAAATTCATATATAACCATGCAGCAGTGCTTAACTTGATGAGAAAGTTCACAGGTGAAAGAGTTGGTGCGTCCTGCCATCACACGCTTTGCCACTAGCTTTATTTCTCTTCAATCACTCTTGAATTCTATGTGGGATTTGCAGGCGATGTTCTTTTCACCAGAGTGGCGTGCTTTATCATTTAGCACTAGACCAGAGGGGCGAGCCACATTCAGGCTAGTTGCATATGATGAGAGTTTTTGGGATGCGATGAAGGAGGTGTGCACCATCACCGAACCTTTGGTAAGGGTTCTCCGCTTGGTTGATTGAGAGAAGCCCGCAATAGGCTACCTATATGAGGCCATGGATAGGACCAAAGAATCCATCCGTGCTTATTATGAGGACAAGGGAGATCAGGGGCAGGAGAGACAACATACGATATGGGCGGTGATTGATGCGCGATGGAACCACA
>LPNX011118492.1:940659-995965 GCA_001517045.1 Pseudotsuga menziesii
TCAGTCAGACATGTAGCTCTTCTGGTTGCGAGCACAACTGGAGTGTATTTGAAAAAGTACACTCCAAAAAGCGCAACAAGTTAGAGAATTTCAAATTTTCAAATTCATTATAGAATATAAAATTATAAATTATTAAATTCTAATTTATAGATTTATGCCACTTTAATATTTAATATTTATGATCCTCCTCCAGGTTGGATACTCAGCGCCTTAATGATTTGGTCTACGTCCACTACAATCTCAGGTTGTGGGTGAAGCAGTATCAGAGAAAAATTGATGCGAAGGCCATTTCATTGGATGAGATTGACACCACCGCTGCATGGAGGGCAGAGTGTGAGGAGCCTGTTATGGAGGTAGCCCCTGATTGGCTAGAGGATGATCATGCTACTGATAGTGATCATGGTGAGACTCATACAGTCTCAGAGGATTTGGATGAGCATGTTCCAGCTCCAGAGGAGTTTCACACCGATTCTGGGAGTGTGCCACAGTTAGAGCTAGAGGGAGATAGACCCGATGGTAGCACAGGCACTAGTACTGGTAGAGGAGCAGGAGCTGCAGGACTACCTCCTCGACCTTCTCATTCTTCAGGACATCAGTTTCGGCCACCTTCTCCAGTTTCTAGAGGACGTTATTTTGCAGGGTCTTCTTTTAGAGGACGTCATTTTGCAGGGTCTTCTTTTAGAGGATGTCAGAGTCCAGTACAAGGCCCACAAGCCTCAAGGGCACCTACTTCTAGTTCTAGAGGAAAGGCCATTTGCACAACGATTACCTTTTCCCGTAAAAGGGGTAGAGGGAATCAATAGTTTATTTACTTTATTTCATTGTAGATGACTCGTGAGTCATGATGATGATCATGAGATACATTTGTTATATTTTTTATGACTTAAGATGCAAGGACATGATCCATTTTGTATGTGTGATGTATCTCGATTCTCTAGACATCTTATATATCTTATATATCAGTTTTCTTTCCATATTCATGTAGCAATGTGTTTATTTGATGTTATTGTTTCTTTAGATGTTTAAAAAATTGAAAAAAAATGAATAATTTTCTATTTTTTAAGTTTGCCGATTTTTTCCCGATGTTTTGCCGAGATATCCCGAAACGATGTTTCTTGGACCCTGCCGATTTTTTCGCCACGCCGATGTTTGCAACACTGGTATAGAGTCTAGACATAGGACACCAACATAGTATGATAGTACAATGATAAATAATAGGAATCAAGTCATCGACTCCCTGAGGATGATCCTCTAATCAATCTACCCCTTTTACGGGTCAAGGGCATGGGCACCACTCTTCCTCTAGAAGCAGTAGGTGGTCGTGGAGGTGGTCCAGATAAGCCTGGGGTGGAACTAGAGCCTCCAACTGCTCGAGTAGATATTGTGGATGAGGGGGAGGTGAATGTGAGTTGTCTCCTCCCAATCCCAACTATATGACTCTGTGGAGGTGGTGGCATTGGAGTTGGTCGACGCTGCAAATGAGTATCAACCTCCTCCTCAATGTCCTCATAGTCATCCTCTGGAAGAGGAACATCAACATCCCCCTCTTCCCCCTCCTCCTCTGACAGATCTGCATCATCATCCTCCTCTTCCTCCAACCATTCAGGTGCCTCGTCCATCACAGGATCCTCCGTCTCCACCCTCCATTTGTTGGTAGTGTCAATGTCATCCAATGAAATGGCATCTGAATTGGGCACTTTCTCAATTTGTTTCACCTGCAACCTTAGATTATAGTAGACATAAACCATGTCATTAAGGCGCTGAGAAACTAACCTGCATTAGTATGAGATCCATAGTTAGGGGGTGATAAATGATGATAAATTCAAATTCAAAATTGTAATAAATTATATTTAAAATTAATAAAATTATAAAAAAGCAAAGATTATAAATTTAAGTTTAAACTTTAACATTTCTAAATTGAAAATTCTAACTTTCTGCGCTTCTTGGATTGTATCTTCTCAAAGACACTCCAATTGCGCTCACAACCTGATGAGCTGCAACTTTGACTTAGCACTCTAATGGCAAGTTTTTGCAACTCTCGGACTCTACAACCATAGTTAGTCCACCACACATCTACAAAGAAAACAAGGAAGGTAAACGGTAAGACAAAATTCAAATTACAAATCACAATGTATTAAATTTTTACCAAGTAAAAAACATAGAAATGAAAGGGTAATTAATTAAGAATTTAAGAGATCAAAATTTGAAAGTTTTAAACAAATTGTACTTGGCATCCTTGTGGTTCTATCCTGGACAGCCATGTCATCGCCAAAAGTGCCACCTGACATCCTATAGATCTCCATCTGTCTAGAAATCTCTACGCACTCAGAGGGAGTTAACACCATCCTCTGAACACACTGGAGAAAGCCATCCATGACCTCAGCATCAAACTAAAAGCCACATGCATAAGAGAAAGCAGGGTTGAGGTAGAGCCCTGCTGCATGAATGGGACGATGGAGAGTATTATTCCATCGTTCATCAATCACACTCCATAGTTTAGCCTGTCTTGTGGGTCCCACCTCCCCCTTGTCCTCATAGTAGTGATGGATAGCTTCCTTGGCCCTATCCATGGCCTCATACAAGTAGCCCATTGCGGGCTTTTCACCATCAACCAAACGAAGAACCTTTACCAAAGGTTCACTGATGGCACATACCTCCTCCAATCGTGCCCAAAAATTCAAATCAAATTGCACCATTCAAGCAATGGCTTGCCCATCTTGTTTGGTGCTATAGACACAAGATGCCCACTCATCAAAAAGAAACATCCGCTGCAACTCCATCATAACCTTATGCATAGACTGAAGAGAAATGAAGGAAGTGGTGAATCATGTGATTGTAGGCCGCATCAACTCCTTCTTTCCTGTGAAGCGTCTCATAAGTGAAAGAACATATGTATGATTGTATATATATTTTGTCACACTCCGAGTTGAATCAATGATTTCCTTGATCCAAGGAAGTTTTCCCATGTCCTCTAGATCAAATCAATGCAATGGGCAGCACAAGGAGTCCAATACAAGCATGCATACCTCTCCATAAGCATCCTCTCAGCAGCAACATAATTGGCAATGTTGTCCATAATGACTTAGACAACATATTGTGGACCTATCTCTTGCATAAACTTATCCAACAAATCACATAATAAGTGTGCATCTTTAACATAGGGAGGATGCATCGACAGATTTGATAAAAATTGTCCCCCTGGGACAATTGACCAAGAAATTAATAATGGATTTGCCCTTCCCATCAGTCCATCCATCTGACATAACATTGTAACTGGTGGCATCCCATGACTGTCTGAGCTCATCTAATCTCCAGGTGCAATCAACCTTCTCCTCATCAAGGAGTCTCCCTCTCAAATCATTATAGGAAGGCCCCCTATAATCTGGACCAACAGTGCCAGCAGCTTGAAACATGGCATGATAGTAGGGGTTGTTTTTGGCGATGTTGAAAGGCACATCACCCCATAGAAAACATTTTGTCACAACTCTATCCGCCTCTTCCTTCTCCCTTTGTTTGAGCATGGTTCGAACAGAAGGTTGCCTCGAATACGATGCCACATAAGGTGAGGTTGAAGAAGGCACAGTGGAATGTGGGGGTCGTGTAGATGAGGAGATGGAATGCATGTCACTTGTGGCTCCCATGGTTCGTGACTGTGTTCTAGATGCAAGTTCATTTCTGAATTCCTCCTTCTCGTCCCTCTTCTTAGCCATGTCAAGAATGGATTGGTTTGCAATAGGCATCACTTCTGGGGTAACAACAGGACAAACATCCACCTCATGCCCAACAATTTTGGCAAGGTGGTATTTCAAGCGGCTAATTCCACCAAAAATATCCTTCCCACATAGTTTGCAATTCAACCTTTGTCGATTATTATAGGGTCAATTGGCTGCCCATACTCCCACATTGGATCCAATGGCTTTGGCATTGTGTCGCCTATGCCACAACAAACAAACAAAAATGAATAAATTTTAAAATGTTCTTCTTTAAAATTTTGAAAACAATGAAATTATTAAAACATTCAAAGAAATGGAGGGTGGCCTACCTAAAAGGATAAAACCCTATAGGCTATGATTGTAATGGCAAATCTACACCCTACACTAAATCTAAACCTAAACCCTACACTAAATCTACTTAACCAACAAATCTCAAGCAAATAAAAAAAGAATGAAAGAATACATACCTGAATAGATTTAGATGGCAATGGAAACTTGATGGTTTGCCCCCTTCCTCTCTTGTAGAAAATCGCCCAAAACAGCAGTGCTCCACTTCCTCAAAGCCGCAAAGTGAAAATGAATCAGAAGAACCCGTCCGCGGCCTCTTTATGGTGAAAAAACCGAATTTTTTACCAGCAGGGCGATATTTTCTATTGAATCGCGATATTTTTAAAACTTAGGAAAATGTCGCGATATTTTGATGGCGATATATCACCGGCTCCTTTGACTCGTGATATATCGCGATGTCAACGATGTATGTAACTATGGACCAAACTGCACATATTCTTACCAAGCCTCTTCTCAGGACAAAGTTTGAATACTTTCACAGAAGACTTGGAGTAGAAGAAAATGAATCACTCGTAAAGAGGGAAAGTCGAGACTGATATCTATGATACTTTCACATAGGTGCCTCTACTTGTTCTAGATCTCAACTAGGTATGGAAGAAATCCCATCGCAATTGTGAGACGGGCAGGTAGCAGATGGCAGTGTGCACAGTTGACCACTATACATTCAAATTCTCAATCTGATGCTTTGGAGTAATCCCACCAGCTCTTGAGATGAACAGGTTATAGATGGTCATGTACACTGCTGGCTTCTGCTCGCCTTGGTTCTCAGCCAGGTATGGGAGGAATCCCATCGGCATATTGATATGGGCAAGACATAGACGGTTGTGTGCACTAATGGCCACTACATGTTCAAATTATCAATCTGGTGAGTATTCCCACCAGCTCTTGAGATGAACAAGTTGTAGATGGTCATGTACATTGGTGACCCCTATTGGCCCAGGTTCTCATCTTGGTGTAGGAGAATTCCCACCGTCACCTGAGATGAACTGATAGTAGATGATCGTGTGAAGCATGTCCAGGTTCTCAGGTAGAGACGGACATATGACACCTTGATGACTCCTCTCGACAGACAAAGACAATGATGACGACCTTCAGTATGTATAGAGATGATTGAGATAGATGAGATGTACAGAAGAGACCTAGATGTTCATGATGTTGATGATGGCCATATCTGAAGAATACCTTCCTCATTGAGAGGGGGTGTTGAAACTTGTGCAACTTTAGAAGATATTCTTCATTAGAGGAAATTTGGGGTCTAAAATGGGCCTTATAAGAAAACGCGCCAACAATAAATTTTGTGAGTTTGAATTCAAGAACCAATAGAATTTCAATAAAATGAGTCAACCATAATGGTTGAATTGACATATTTGTCATAAAAGAAAACTACTTTTATTGTTCGTATTTTTGACATATCTCCATATGATTTTACTCAAATTTCACGCGAGAGAGCTCGTTGGATGCGGAATGTAAATACGCATCCAATGAGTACCCACGCATCCAATGAGTACCCACACTGCATACTTTTGATGGACTCTGCTACCCCAAAAATAAGAAATACCTGAAAAAATGTGATGATGATGTCATCATCACGTTTTTTCAGGTATTTCTTATTTTTGGGGTAGCAGAGTCCATCAAAAGTATGCAGTGTGGGTACTCGTTGGATGTGAAATTAAATTCCGCATCCAACGAGCTATCCCGCTCAAAATTTGAGTAAAAAAACAAGGAGATATGTCGAAAATACGAACAAAAAAGTAGTTTTTTTCATTCTTCCTCCAAAATTAATAACTATTATTTTATTATTTTAACTATTTTTTTATCATTTTCCTTAGGAGGCTCATTTTAGACCTCAAATTTTCTCTAATGATTGTAACTCCTATGGGAAATTATACTGATGTAACTACTCATGTAAACCCTAGACAGATTAAATGTAAACCCTGGGGAAAGATGTTACCAACTAAGTTGCACTAAGTTGGATTTCTAAACGAGCCGCCAAAGATGAACAATCACTTGTTCAATTTTTTCAAGTTCAGAAGTCCTTGCAGACCTTTTTTTTTAATTGTTAACATGTTCATACCCCGTGGGGAATCGTAATAAAATGAGTTAGCATGATGACTTTATGTAAAAGGTTTGCCTTCTTAGGACATATTTATTAATGCATTATTCCAAGATGTTTTTTTTCCTGTTAATTATTTATTGTTTTTAAGCGATAAATAATTTTCGAGTTTTTCACCCTAACATCCAAAGCTGCAATAATCACATTATTAATTAAGCCTTGGAGGTTATTAAAACCTATCTGTTGATGTATATTACCATGCTAATCATTATTTTGAGTCATTATAAACATTGTCCTAAGTCTCCCATAGGTTTTTTTTAATTTCCCGAAAAATTTATTTTTTCCGTTTTTACGGGCTTATTTTTAATAAGTTAATTTTAAAAATGTAATAAGTCATAAACGTGTGGCTAGGAGGTTGTTTTTGCCATGGGGGTGCTCATTTTCTAACTCAGAGCACCCACCTAACCCCTAGACTCACTTTCCTATGTTTTCAAGTAATTATTCAACCTCAAAATTAATAATTACTCGAAAAACCCAAAAATCCAATAAAAACTGAAATATTAAAAAATTCGGCAATTCTGATTTCAAGCAAGTACTAGTTTAATTCCTAAAATTTTCTATCTTTAAAGGACTTAAATATTTTTTATCAAATTTTTATGTTTTAGTCTGATTTTCTATCATATTTAATAAAAAATTGTTCGTTGTTTTGCAGGAGAGATTGATCTGATAAAGAGGCACTCTGGCAAAATTTTGAAGATCCAAGTCAAACCGGAAGCCCCTTCTCTCATACTTCTTTCATTGGCACTCTAGCAAAATTTTGAAGATCCAAATCAAACCAGAAGCCCCTCCTCTCATACTTCTTTCATTGGCCATTTCTCAAAGGCCCTTAATTGTAAAAACTTCTTGTTCCTATTCTACAAAGGAACACAAGTACTTCGTTCTTCCAGTCATTGTAAAAAGAGAGGCAAGTGGGTAGCCAAGTGCCCACACCCCATCCCCCCAGGGAGGATTCGCACTGTTTTACTATTTTTCATTTTTTTTCAGTTTTTCTTTAATTTTCCCAGCTTATTTTAAGTTCCTAAAGTAAAATTAATAAATCTAGTTGTGTCTCGGTAACGACAGTATCGGCATCGAGATTTAAAAAACTCACACTTAACTTTAAAAAACTTAAAATATCCAAGACTTCAAGGCCCCATATGCTCTTGTGACCACTGCAGGCCTTTGGTTGGATTGGTGGGACAATCAGAAAGGGATTGAAGTGACTAGTAATTAGTAAAACACATCAATTAATCCCTACAAGTGAAAATCCGACACTTATGCGATTAAACCAAGTTGTGGAGAAATTCTGCAAATGAAGTGGGAACCACTAGAAAGCAACTGCAGGCTACCGTTAGGCTACACCCTCGTTCGGTGTACTGTTGAACACTGTCCTGCGACTCCATCTAGCCCACATGTCACTATGAGATCCACTTCTTAGTAAATCCGAACACATTCCTCATACCTCCGGGTATATTTGGAATACCATCTTCCCGTCATGAGAAAGATCATTACAACATTAATAATAAAATTTACCAAGAATTGACCCACTCCCTAATTACTCACTTAATAATCTTAAAATTGACCAACTAAGACAACTGCAATACTTCACGAGACTCGACTAGCAACCCTTTATACAAGAGCTCCATTGGCACTAGTCTATACTAGTAATCTTGCTTCTTTTATGGTTAAGTTAATCATTGTGTCGTGGAATGTTGTTATGCTAGCCTTTTAAATCATTTTGTAGTTATCTTTGTTTCGAGGTTTTATTTATTTCATCTCCTAGACTAATTGTTATGTTATTATAGATTAAACACCATAGTTTATTTTACTAGGGACCACCCCCCTTGGCTTCGCTAGGAGAGAGCCTAGACGGAGGAGTCAAGATCAAGTGACAGCACTTGACTCTTGCTTGCCCCCAAGGTCGTACCCAGTCGCTTGAAGATTTCTGCCACGTGACCCAATGTGCGAATTAGGCAACAACATTTTGGCGCCGTTGCCGAGGGATAAGTCTTTTTATTCCCGAAATACAACTTTGATTTTTCCTTTTTGTTTTTATGCTTTGTTTGATGAATGTTAAAATTTGAATAATTTTACTCAGATCATCTGGCGACTCCACTATCTTTAACTTTACCAAGGCATTCAACAAGAAGAAACTCTGAAGGCTTGCTTCAGTTCATCCCTGAGCCTAAACACGTCTATCATGTAAAAATAATAGATCAATGCTATGAGCAATGATGCTAAGAAGAAGCACAGGAAATAGATCTTGCTACTAAGAATTCTCACAAGCATACACAGGAAAAATAGAGAGAAGAAAAGAGACTGAATCACATGAATGAAGAGATGAATATTGGCGTGTATCCTTCCATTAAATAATGATGAATAATAGTGTACATAAATAGTACATCCCTCATAGGAAAATCGAGTTGTATGGAGACAACTCATAAAGCTCAAAAAGGTTGACTTACCAAAATATAGCAAACCCCCATAGGTGGCTAAAGCACTTCCCAAATCTATCAAGGACCTCACGAATTGGCAAAAGCATGAGTGAGTTGTCAAGGAGATGGAAAAAACATGCTAATCCTAGAAAATGGAGGAAAGGTCATGAAGGATGGGTTGGCAACAAAAGGAACCAGTTTCCTAGTTTGACTAGCTTTACCTTATCCACAGAAAAGCTGGAAAAGCAGAATAAAGCGGAATCTGTTGTGAAGTGTTGTATACTAATTCTGGATGGTCAAAAGGTGGTCAAGATCAGGTGGTCAAGATCAACCCAGAATTAGAAATAAATCATTCCTAGGATATAGATGGCATGTATTAACTTTAAGGTGCAAGTGGATGCCAATTAATTAAGCTAGTGGGTGAATAATTAATCAAATAATGATTAATTATTTTATCCTAAGTTATGAGTGGATTTAATATATTCCAACATATCATAAGAGGAAAAGCAAGCTAACTTCTCGTAGGATCCTTGAAAATCTTAGGTCCAAGTCAATCCTTGACATTCACCTTTTATTTGTTGATCCTCAATCAAGTAATTCACCTACCAGCATGGGCGATCTTTTTAAACCCTTGAACTTTACTACCATTGTTGGTTATCCTCATCAAATCCCTAATAAAGCCATTGAGAAGGTTCCCTCTTTCCATGGTAATGAAGTTATCACTGCTAAATCTCATCTATTATTTGTTGCACAGTGTTATGCCAAGTGGTGCCATAACTGTGAATTTTGAAGATGTAAAGATGAGGCTCTTTGCCTTATCTTTAGAAGCCGATGCATTTGAATGGTTCTCTAATTTGCTTGATAATAGCTTCAAGACCTTCACAGAGTTTGAGACAGCCTTCAATTCAAGATGGGGTGATAAGAAAGTGAACCAACACCTATTAGCTGCCTTAACTGAGACTAAGAAGAAAGAAAATGAGACAATCGAGGTGTTTAATAAAAAGTTCAATGATTTAGTTTCAAGACTACATAGAGATATTAAACCTCCCGATGCATCGATTCTCATCTACTACATAAAAGCCTTTGAAGGAGAAATGAGATACCAGCATAGAGACAAGGAGCCAACAACCCTTCAGGGTGTTATGCAAATTGTTGAGAAAATAGACAGAAACATGCAAGCATCAGGAAAATCCAATCTACTTGGGTTTTCTGGAAGTGGTGTTTCCATTGACAAACATGATAAATGTTTGATTCCAGTGTATCAAATGATCCGCCTTTGTGTCTAGCCAATTTTGGCTAGCCAGTTTTTCATTTGAATAATTTTGACCATGGCCCCGCGGGGTTTGTAATAAAATGTGCTAGTAGAGTGTTTTGAGTGGTTCAGTTTCCTAAGACGTAGAATTTCAACTAAGGTATTCCAGGGAGTTTTTTGCCCTTGACAATTATGCTTTGCCTATAGCTGAGTATAATTGACGAGGTTTTCTCCCGCTTCCTCCAAAGCTGGAATGCCCGATTTTGAATTCTGGGCCTTGGGGGGTTATTAGAGCCCAACTAAGTGTATATAAACCTACTAGGCATTGTTAGAATAGAGCATGGTCATGTCCTAAGTCACTAGGACCCCCAGAAAAAATTTGAAAAATTCTTACCGGACGCGCCAAAATTTTTATTTTTTAATATTTTAATTTTTTAATTTTCCCTAGGTTTTTAATTAAATTTTTCCATAATTTAAATGGAAAAATTCAATTTGTAATAAGTTAGTCATCCAAAACCCGAATTCAGTGATTGAAGGCTCCAACCTTCAGCCAAAAAGCATTCTTGATCAGCGAGCTAGCTATCTCCAAGTTTTAGAAGTTCATTCAGCCTCATAACTAATAATTTCTCAAAAAAGTCATTTACGGAGAAATTATTAATTAAAATATTAGAAATGAATATTTTGGAGAAAATCAAAAACTCTCCAAAATTAACCAAATTGAATAAAATAAAATGCTAAATGACATGGCACGGAGCATTTATGATGATTCCAATCAATATCGGTCAGTTTCAGATCAAGTATCGAAGTGTAGCAGTTGAACTATCAGTCAGAATTTTGCCCTCTTTTGTCAAATCCGTTTTTGGTTGAAGTGTGGGTTATCTATTGGTTGGGTGATCATTACGAGGGAGGATGAGCCACCTCACCTCCCCTCATTACTCCAGCACTCAGTTACAACTCGGTTGCAGCTCAGTTCAACTCCAAATCATCATGCCGAGCTCATTCAATTACACTGGTGTTACTCTTAGTCTGGTTTTAGGGTTTTGGGTCTTCTTTCATTGTATAAATAGAGGCTTCTTTAGCTCTATCAAAATGGACCCAAAAGTTACTCTGAGAAAATTGTATCAAGCATTTTGCTTTGGCTTTGTTTATAAAGATATTCGACTTTGGAGGTCTATGGGCTTTTGATTGTGTTGGATTCCTCATGGTTGAGGTGATATTGTCTCTAACTCATCTCATTTAAATACTTGTATGTGATTGAATATTTTGCTAGCTCAAGAAGGCCATTGTTGGCACAGTAGAATAACCATTTGTAGTTTCAATTTGGTTATTTATGCAAAGTAAATCGATATTTTGATGGACATGAGTAGTAAGTAATACAAAATGTTGATCTTGATTTGATTTGCCTAACATACTAGCATATATTTTATCTCACTTCTTGTTTTAAGTTTTGATGTGATTCAGGCTTCACAGATTGTAGAACGGTGTGAACTCAGCTGCTTCTATCCCATGCTTCAAAACAACCATTTGAATCTAACTTTTTTAATTGCAGGACCTACAGTGTTCGTCATCTTTTGCTTCAAAAAAACAAGCTGGGAGTAACTCTCTCTCTCGTGTGTTCCATCCACAAGTTAATGTTCCTTTGGTTACCGGCTACTTAGGAAGCCCTAGTTTACTTTTTTCCATCCTAAGGCTTCCTTCCCATTGCCTTGTTTGGCTTGCCTTTCCTTCTTCTTCTTCACTGCCCTCTTTTCACTTTAGTTTGCAGCCCCTTTTTTTCACTTTGGACAGCCCTCTTTTGCCCTAGTTTTCACCCCTTTTTCTAGCTTTGGACAGCCCTCTCTTTCTTCTTTTTGAACAGCCCTCTTTTGACTGTTCGCTGCCCTCTTTTTTTACTGTTTTACAGCCCTCTTTTTGCCTTTGGACAGCCCTCTTTTTCACCTTTAGGACAGCCCTCTTTTTCACATTTTCTCTCTCCTTTTTCTTGGTTTTTCTCCTCTCTCTTTCCTCTTCTTTCACCGCTGGTTTTTACCCTCTTTTTCGAGATTTTAGCTTGTAGTTTGTCTTTAAAGTTTTGATTAATGCATAGCGTTTGAACTATTTAAAGCTCTTATTTGCAGGAGGAATCGAGAAAAGCCCAAAGGCTAAAAACAAGCAAGTGAACAAGCAAGAACAAAAAAGACAATTTTCCCTCTTCTTCCATCCCTTTCTTTCCCTGTTCTTCCAGGAAAAGGCAAAAAAACAAGTCATCAAAAAATTGTAAAAATTAATAAAAAAGCAAGTGGGATTACGGCTCCCACACCCTTCTTCCCCCATTTGGGGGAAGCCTGTATCATCTCATTGTCATGCTTTTCATTTTTGGTTTAAATTGCTAATGGTAGAATAAGGTAAGATAGTTGCATAATCATAATCAAATAGTTCATGTTTTGATTAATTTATTATGTTTTGAAAATGAAGTAAAAATATTGATTTGATTGTTTGATTAAATATTGCATAAGTTTTTACTGTATACTTACCCCCTTGCTTTCCCAATTAGGGCCCTAAAAAGCCTGAAAGAGACTCTTGGATAGTTAAATTTTTTATGTTTTATGTCTTTTCCAAGTTTAACAAATTAAGTAAGACTCTTGAACTTGCAATAACACAAGTCAAGAGCACTCTCTATCGGAGAGCATTCATAGAACTGCATACGCCTGCATTAGGCATCTTAGATTAGATAAGTCTCTTGAACCACTATCATAAGACGGGGTCAAGAGCATTCTCTGTCGGAGAGTCCTAATTAATTAATTTAATAAAACTTGCAACACCCCCCCCCTAATTAATTAACTCCGTTCTCTCCTTGTCGGAGTATGCTCTAACCGATCTCAGATCGAAGTACCCATAAACGGCACTGGATCTTTAATCTTGCAAGAATAACTTAATAAAATTTAACACCCCGTAACCAATGCACCGACCTTGTAGGGAATTTTCCTAAGTACTTCCTAATAGAGGCGCCAAAATCCCGTTGTCTAAGCTTCTCAACTAGCTAGTCAATCGTCGCGATACCAGCCTGGGATACTGGGCGGGCCTGACATGTCTTCAACGAAGTGAACTTAGAATATTCTCCCGGCTTTTGACAAACCTTCGTTGACACCTTAATCAAGAGCACATAAAATTCTTAAAACCTACCAAGCATTCGCACAACCTAATATTCATTAGTTTGATTTCTAGACTTATTATTTTCTTTGCACATTTCAGTATCATTGACTCCATAAGGCAGTGGTCCTTGTTAAATCTGCATAATTATCTTGTTTTGATCAATTGTCTGTGGTTTATTATAATTTCTATCTCTGAATGCTTAATTAAAGTCTGGAATCATTACTTATCTTTTTAATCTCTTGCTAGCAACGTGGATTGCTTTTGATTATGTGTCATACTCATAATAAGTAAACATCTTTAATCATAACAACTCCTAAATAACACCCATCCGCATCCATAACTAATTAAAATACTTTCACCACCTTGAGCCTTAGAAAACTCTTTGTTAGGGACTACCCCCTTTGGCTTCGTTAGGAGTTAGCCTAAACGGAGGCGCTAGGAGAGGTGACAGTACCTAGCTCTGTGCTTGCCCCCAAGGTCACACCTCTCCCACTTTCCTAAGTGAGGAGACAACTTTCATTAGATTTTTGGTGCTGGTGTGCAATCGACGGACAACACTTTCCAAAATAGATTGGTGACCATGGAGAAAACTCACATTGCACAAAATCAAAGAAGTTTTCAACCAAATCCAAATCAAGAATGGAAGAAGAAGCATCCTCCCCAAGAGCAGAGACCTCCTAACCAACTTGAAACAAACAACATGGTTGATGAGGTTCCTCCCTATTGCAGACCTTGTGAAGAGTTCCATGAAGAATTGACCTGTCCAAACTTTTGTTACATAATGGAACAAGAACAGATTGAGACAAGCAATTTCGTTGGTTATCCTAAATATCCCGAGTATATTAATAATACCAGGAATGTCCATCCTATCTCCAAAGAAAAGTGGAAACAAGCAAGGGAGTATAGTCAAGAAAAGGACAATGCTACAAAGATTTTTGGTGAGAAGCCTACTCCCGAGCAAATCATGGAGAAGTACAAAGGCATGATTTATCAAAGAAAAAGGAATGTCATCCCAACCAAGTCAGATCAACAAATGCCAAAGGTAAAAAACTCTCCCCATGTAGATCTAAATATTGATTTGGGTAATTGGTTCTCTAGTGCTAAAATCCCTATCCCAGTAATTGAGATCCTGAAAAATTCCTAGTCAAAGGGATATTTTCATGAAAACCTTGAGGAACCTAAGGAAAAGAATGTTGAGAAACCTAAAGAATCAATTGCTGAAAAGACGAAGGAGAAGCTAGCCAACAAAACAAAAGAGACAACTGTGAACAAACCGCTTGAGAGTCCTACTAAGAAACAAAACAACTTCAATGAAGACACTCCTATTGTTTTGCACAGTAGAGATCCCAACAAAGAAGATCATCCTCCTTTCTACATTTCATTGATTGCAAATGATAAGTTGCTACACAATTGTATGCTTGATTCGGGTGCATCCTCCAACATCATGACCAAGAAAGTTATGTTGAAGATGGGTTTAAAACTATGTTGCATTGGCCTCGGGGACGGGAGGCGTGGGGACAAGTTTCCGGGACGGCTAGAGCGCACCCCCAATTTTTCAGCGGATGGCAGGTTGGGGAAAACAATTATATATATAACATTGAAATAAAAAGTAGAACTAATTATAAAATTCAAATTACTGAAGGAAATATAAAGTATTGTCCAATCATCATTGTCCATTCTCAAAACGAAATAGTAAAGACTCAAGATACATGCATAAGATCTAAAACTGAAAACTTTTAATAGTTTTAACTTCTAAGTTCTAAGTTAAGTATTAAACAATAACTTAAAACTTGAAAGTCAACAATAACAAAAATTTACAACATTGTATATATGAATGATGAATCATTTCGAAATTTAATAACAAATAAATTTATATTTGTAATTTGAGATTTGTAAATACTAAATTAAATTTTTATAAAACTATAATAGCATGCGCTGAGATTTTTACCCAAAAAAATAAAAATAAAAAATAAAAAATAAAATGTAAGATATCAAATATAAAATACATGTGCTCTGCAGCGTGTTGTCGCTGAGAGGGGGAAAACTCATTGTGAGTGTGAGCCTGTGTTGAGCCATGAACTCAAACTTTGAGCATGTGCCAAGAGCTAGAGATTCGAGAGGGGGTCGCGAGCTATTCTTTTCAAGCTGGGAGGGACGCACATTGGATTGCAAGAAGGGGATCCATATATATCGGACTCATGCACGGAACTATAGACGGGAGCCGACCTAGAGGGTAGCGGCGTGCGGAGTGATGGGTAGAACCATAGAGCAAAGGGTTATGCATGTGCTAGAGTGTTGGAGTGATGGGTAGACCATAGGGTTATGCGGGTGCAGTGAGTTGGAGTGTAGATTAGGAACGTAGGATAAAGTAGAGAGAATGGGAGGGGGCTACGAGTTAGAGGAATTGGAAAGGTTTAGTTTAAGTTTTTCATTTTTTTTTGTTTTTTTTTAATTTAATTGTGTAAGTTGAGAGACGTCTAGGAGTCCCCAATTGGTCGAGGGACGTTCTTGAGAAGTTCCCAATTTTGACGGGTATGTTTAGGGTACGGATCAAAAGTCCCAAAGCCCCCAACAGAGTCCCCGATGAATTGGGGACGTTTCTGAGGAGTTCCAAAGTACCCAGAACACAAGAACACGAGAAAAGCCAAAAATTTTGGGGGGGACGGGTCCCCGTGCAACATAGGTTTAAAGATAACAAGACCATACCAGAATGTGTGTGCCATGGACTCAAGGGAAATTGATATTGTGGGTATAATCTTGAATTCTCCAGTCAAGTCAGCTGCCTACTCAGACATTGGTGTGACTATGGACATTGTAGTCATAGATATACCTAACATATGGTGAATGTTGCTATCTAGAAAGTGGGCTGCGTCCCTTGGCGAATCTATTCAAATGGATTGGACCTATGCCATGATTCCAGCTTCTGAGGATGCACATGTCAAACTGTATAAGGAAAAGTAAAGGAAATATCATGTTGAAGATCTTGATGAGCCTGATAATGAATACATCTGCGAGACAGATAGTCTGGGAAACCATGCCATCTATGCTAACTACCTTATACCCATCAGAGAGAAAGCAAAGAATGATGATGTAATATCCCAAATACTGATATTCTCTAATGTTTTATGATAGTGCTGACTAGCACACTCAATCTCATACAAATTTGCAAAATAACTGTGCATGCAAACTCGCCATGCAAAAATGCCCTAAAATATAGCTTATTTAGGGTTAGGGTTTTGCAGACAGAAATTGACACTTACCACTGATATTTTGGCTGATAATGACTCCAGAGATAGTTGCATGCATAAGGATCTAGATGGGTGGTCTAATAATGCTCTTTTCCTCCGGTGTTACTGCCCCGCAGTACCGTAAAAACCCTCCAGACTGAAGGTGACGTTTTTGTAGGAGATGTTCGTTTTGCCTAAAACTTTTGGAGCTTGTCCATCTGCTGATGCCGTAGAAATGGCCTGGCACATGCGGAGGTTTGGCTGCCTCTAAGTGCCCTAGCAAATTGATTAGTAGTTCTACTGCTCACGCCCCAACTGATCTGTTTGGCTGATAGTGAGCAAACTGATAATCAAACTGATGGCTGATAATCACTACATGCCGTAGGATAGGCCTTCTGAGAAAGAGGAAGCTGACATGCGTAGGAAAGACTGGGTTTTGTGGTCCGAGCGAATCCTTCTATGTTTTCCCTGCTACTTCCGGCTACAAAACGTGGATCTGCTAATAACCCTTTGGAATGTGTTGGATCTCTGAACACTGTAGTATATGATGGATGCAATGGATAAACCTGGATGATCTATCCCAATAAGAGACTAGGGAAGATATCTCACTGTCGAACCCTCGCTAGTTGAAGACACTTGAAGACACTGTCTCCAACCCCAACTGTCGCGGTTGCACGCTGTGCTGCTGCTCGAAACTCCAAAATCAATCAACAATAACAATAGATAGTTCCTTTAGTCCCATAACCCTACTTAAATGGATCTTCATATGCTTTTAGGGTTTACATGTCACTTTTAGGGTTTATGCTTCACTTTTGCATGCATGCAATTCTAATTTGATGTTGACTTTAACCCTAACTAAACAAGGCCTACATGCTCCGCATGCTTTAGGATATGAACTCTGATGGCCCTCCTTCTACACTGATGACTTAATAATACTGAATTGATATACCTTCTGCTCCTAGTGCTATCAGTGCTCAGTTATTCCCTTTTTATAAAAAAGATGAAACATTACAGTCCTCCCTCGCCAAAGATTGCTTGTCCTCAAGCAATGTCAACACAACTCCACAATCAATCAAACTGAACCAACTGAATCCGAGGATGATCCCAGGGTCCCAAATTATCCTAGGAGATTTGTAGCACCCTCTGCTCAAAGCACTGCACTGCACGGTACCATCACAAGATATCCCATGGAAGCCTCCTATAAGTAGAGTAACTAACCAGGCTGTAAACGAGGTACCATCACAATAGACCTCCTGAAAGCATCCTCTAGCAATCACCAAACTACCAGTCACTGTAATCCCAGGGTCCCAAATCAATCTAAGAATTGCAGAGGTCAAAATGCATCCACCGGTATCCTGTGTAGTATCGACACAAGGAGCATCCTGAAGACTCCCAAGTAACCCCATCAGTAAACATTGTATCCATCCCTCATAAGGTCTCCCACCTGGACCCCAATGCAAAACTTGTGCATCTTTCATCCCAAATATCCCAAGGCTCTTGTGGGACTATACCCTTGGCTAGGAATGTCTTCCTAAGAATCACCCACTCAATAGGACACCAACTCTTAATCTCTCTCCAATCCAATCCCCAAAAACGACCTTGTCCATAAGCACCATCACAAGGAATAATCCTACCAAGCTGACATTCTGCCCTTCCGATTTCAACTGGAATGCTCATATACTGCTACCCAATTTCTCGATCCTGGCCAACCTATAAAAACCATCCGCCATTATGCAAATGTGGACTCAAGCTACTGCAAGCCTTGTATATGTACTCCTGAAGAGGACTATTTTGAAATGCAATAGTATGTTTCTTCTGCTGCCCCATCAAGGAATCCAACTGCTCTTCAATACTAGAAAGCCTGACCGCTGACTTGCTACATACAACTCAAAGAACTATAAGCTCAACATCTCGTTGTACTATGGTGTCTCGGAGTATCTTGGTCCTCTCTTTCATTGCAAGAATGCTTTCTTTAACACGTTCAATCTTCTTTTGGTGGCTATCATCTGGAAGCTCTATCTCATGCATGTATAAACTCTCCCTAACCTCCATATGTGACTGCCCACTGTCTCGACTGTTGTGCTCATTGCCTTGCACCACATGTATTTCGTCTGTCATAACTGTCTAGACTCCTAATGTAGGTGATGAAGGGTATACCAACTCCAACTCATCATAAGGCTTGACCACAATCTGACTAGCGAAGGTCCTAGTGTCGCTAGACTCACAAGATGGCTCTAATGCTATCTCCTCATGCACATCCTCATCATGTACTGTTAACTCCAAATCAAGCTCACCAACAGCCTGTACTTCATGCTCGTCTTTCTTCACTCACCCAACTATGCCTTTAAAAAGATCCTCATCCAAATCCTTGGGCTTGCTCCCGAACTTGATGGTGTAATAATCTTGAAAGGACAATGTTGCACATACCTCATCACCCAAGGCTAGATACTCCTGATATCAAGGCAAGTGTTGAAATACTGTTAACCTCTACAAATCTCTAGTTCGCCTGATGGCATCTGCTAGTGTGGTGGGCCTATTGTAAGCTCTGGGTTTGTTCTTACTTTTAAAGTGGCAGAAGTCAGTGAAGGCCATGGTTGAATGGAAGTCATCTCCTAAAGCTCTATACTCTCTAAGATAGGCACTCATGGATTCTTCTAGTTCTACTTGTGCTAGAGGCACTGCAACTAGACTATTTAAGAATTGAGGCATGGTAGGTCAGGAAGGCTTGTTGTATATATGGGGATGGTTGTGCATGTTCGTATGTAAGTGCTCCCCACTACTACTGGTGGATACCCTATCACTATTTGGAAACAAGGGACTGCGTGGGGTGGGCCCTTTTTTCTCTGTCATTTGCTTGAAGGTACTCATTATTTCTTTTTGCCCAGTAGTGAGTTCTTTTATGGCTGATATGAGACTATTGAAAGTTGTTTTATCATCATCGGCGATTGTCTCTTTGCCCTTTTCGAACTGATACTCTTTGTCCCCCAATTCTATGTCCTCTAACTCCTCTTCTCCTCTATCACTGTTTATAAACCTCTGTTTCCAGTAAGTAATGTTGTATGGGTCTTCTGAATTCATTAACAATTTTGCGTGCCCACGGCTAGCCAGGAACATGCTCTGATACCACTGTGATATCCCAAATACTGATATTCTCTAATGTTCTATGATAGTGCTGACTAGCACACTCAATCTCATACAAATTTGCAAAATAACTGTGCATGCAAACTCGCCATGCAAAAATGCCCTAAAATATAGCTGAATTAGGGTTAGGGTTTTGCAGATAGAAATCGACACTTACCACTGATATTCTGGCTGATAATGACTCCAGAGATAGCTGCATGCATAAGGATCCAGATGGGTGGTCTAATAATGCTCTTTTCCTCCGGTGTTACCGCCCCGCAGTACCGTAAAAACCCTCCAGACTGAAGGTTACGTTTTTGTAGGAGGAGAGGTTTGGTTGGCCTGAAACTTTCTGAGCTTGTCCGTCTGCTGATTCCAGAGAGATGGCCTGGCACATGTGGAGGTTTGGCTGCCTCTAAGTGCCCTAGCAAATTGATTAGCAGTTCTGTTGCTCACGCCCCCAACTGATCTGTTTGGTTGATAGCTGCTCCAGGTGAGCAAACTGATGGTTGATAATCACTGAATACTGTAGGATAGGCCTTCAAAGAAAGAGGAAGCTGACATGCAGAGGAAAGACTGGGTTTTGTGGTCCCAACGAATCCTTTTGTGCTTTCCCTACTACTTCCGGCTGCAAAACGTGGATCTGCTAATAACCCTTCAGAATGTGTTGGATCTCTGAATATTGTAGTATATGGCAGATGCAATGGACAAACCTCGATGATCTATCCCAATAAGAGACTAGGGCAGATATCTCACTGTCAAACCCTTGCTAGTTGAAGACACAGTTTCCAACCCCAACTGTCGCAGTTGCACGCTATGCTGCTGCTCGAAACTCCAAAATCAATCAACAATAACAATAGATAGTTCCTTTAGTCCCATAACCCTTCTTAAATAGATCTTTATATGCTTTTAGGGTTTGCATGTCACTTAGGGTTTATGCTTCACATTTGCATGCATGCAATTCTAATTTGATGTTGACTTTAATACTGACTAAACAAGGCCTGCATGCTCCGCATGCTTTAGGATATGAACTTTGATGGCCCTCCTTCTACACTGATGACTTAATAACACTGAATTCATATACCTTCTGCTCCTAGTGCTATCAGTCCTCAGTTATTCCCTTTTTATAAAAAAACGGAACATTACAGAAGAAGTGGATGAACCATGGAGGAGGAGTTTTGATGGAGCTTTTTCCAAGTCAAGAATAGGGGCAAGGATTGTCTTAACTTCACCATCAAACCAGAAGTTTAACTTTGCTTATAGACTTGAATTTGATGCATCCAATAACGTAGTTGAGTATGAAGCACTTCTTCTAGGGCTTGAAGTTGCAAAGGACATGGGCACTAAGGTGTTAAGTATCAAAGGTGATTCAGACATGATTGTTTCCCAAGTCAAGAATGTGTTTGCTTGCAAGTGTGGAAGACTAAACAAGTATAGGAATGGTGTATGGGACACCATGGAATATTTTGATGGTTTAGACCTCATGGAAGTGCCTCGCATTGAAAACAGTGAGGCAGACAAATTAGCAGTAGCAGCTTCTACCTTAGAGTTCACTGAAGAGTTGATAGAGGGAAATAGGAAGTTTGAAATCAATTTCAGGCACTGTGTCCCAGACAACGTGAATCATTGGCAAGTGTTTAAGGACGATAAGCAGATAATAAATTTCATCAATAACATGAAAGAGTTCTCCGACATTCAAGTCAGTTTTAAGGAGGAAGAATCCTACAAAGGGGAAGATGAGCAGCCTAGCAATCCTACTCCCAAGAAAGTGGTGGAATGGGAAAGAGCTTTTGATATGAAATACAGGTGTAAGAATAAAGAAACCAAAACACTGGAGGATTACATAGAAATAAACATTGCCACTGAAGAAGAGCCAAGAAAAATAAAAATTGGAAAAGGGACTTCTGAGAAAGAGAGAAATAATTTGATTGAGTTGGTAAAAGAGTTTAGAGATGTGTTTGCTTTTACATATGATGAACTTAAAGCTTATCGAGATGATGTGTTTCAGCATACAATCCCTTTAAGGCCAGATTTCAAACCCTTTCGATAGAAGCTTGGAAGAATAAACCCCAAGTTAGCTCAACAAGAGTTACAAAAAATGTTGGCAACAGGCATCATTCCTCCAACAAGAAATTCATCATGGTGCTCAAACTTGGTGGTTGTTAGGAAAAAGAATGGGAAGTTCAGGATATGCATTGATTTCCAAAATTTGAACATCACATGCATAAAAGATAACTATCCTTTACCAGATATGGAGACCCTGTTGCAAAGGGTAACGAGGTCAAGCATGATGTCTATGCTTGACGGGTTCTCTGGGTATAACCAAGTCTTGGTTAAGAAAGAAGATTGACATAAGACCACTTTCACTTCACCTTGGGGAACGTTTGAATATCTAAGGATGCCCTTTGGTCTTCTGAATGCAGGTGTAACTTTCCAAAGAGCTATGGATTATGCTTTCAATGAGTTAATTGGAAAGATAATTGGAATCTATCAAGATGACCTTACTGTTTTCTCCAAAGAAACATCTGATCATATAGGTCAACTTAGGAAAGTGTTTGAAAGATGCAGAAAGTTTGGCATTTCTTTGAACCCTGCCAAGTCATTTTCGGGTATAGTTGAAGGCAAGTTGTTAGAGCATATTATTTATAAGCATAGTTACATATATCGGCGATATCGCGAGTCATTCCCCTTGGCGATATATCGCCACTAAAAAATCGCGATATTTTCAACATTTTGAATATATCACGATATATTCAATATGTCATGATAGATCGGGAATATATCGGGACATTTTGGAAAATATCGCCCTGCTAACAAAATTTGCATACAATTTGAAAAATAAATTCATGGGTTAAATTTTTGGCAATGTTATTAAAACTAAATATATTAAATTCTTAAAGTAATAAATGGTACTATTAAATTCTTAGAGTAAAAGTGACATTCTCCTTTACTTTCATTTTCTATCATTTTACTTAAATTTTTAACATTGCCATTAATTGTTTCAGGATGTTTGAGAGTGGTTCCAACCTCATCGGACTTCATATGCAAAAAGTAGAATTTTAGATCCCATTTAGAAATCAAGAGACTTAATAGTTTTCAGGATTTCAAGATTTCAACAATTCCACTGGATTTTATCAAGTATGAGGGTATGGAATTGGCATTTAATCAAGCACATCAACCCATACATGTACCTTGATGTTGGTGGCATTGACTATTGAAATCTTTTATCATGACCTTAATAAAAATGTACCCTTCACTCATTAAACATGAGAAGTTTCATCAAAATTGTAGAGTAGTTGGACCTTTCATCGTAGCTTAAGTATTTGGAGCTTCCAATTTGACGCCTAACTCATCCAAAGCACCTACAGGACCCGCTACTGCTTCCAGAGGAAGAGTGGTGCCCCTTGCCTATAAAAGGGGTAGAGGGGATCGATGATTCCTACTATTTATCATTGTATTATGTAGTATCTAGATGCTTCATGAGTCATGATGAATAATTTCTTGAGAGACATTTATTTTGATCATTTGAGGTGATTTTCTATTATTCCATCAAGAACATATTTCAATATTTTCAGTTTATAACTTTATAGTCGATATGTGATCATGATCCACCATTTGACATCTTATGCATCTTATATATTAGTTGTATTTTCATATTTATGTAGCAATGTGTTTATTTGATGTTGTCATTGCTTTAGATATTAAAAAATTTGAAAAAAATGGTTACTTTTTGTATTTTTTTTATGCTTTATGACATTTGCCGATATTTTCATCGTTGCTGCCAATAAGTTACATTCTAGACCCTCGGCGATATATTCATCGACACGATATATGTAACTATGTTTATAAGGATGGTGTGAGAATAGACCCTGAAAGAGTAGAGGCCATAAAGAAGGTTCCCTTGCCTCAAAATAAGAAATCCTTACAGTCCTTTAATGGCCAAATCAATTGCATAAGAAGATTCATCCCAAACTTAGTTGAGTTAATGAAACAAACGCAAAAACTACTTAAAAAAGATGTTAAGTTTGTGTGGGATAGTGAAGGAAAAGAAGCCTTTAGAAGCATCAAAGATTGCATAGCACAGTCCCCAGTCCTTACTAGCCCAGATTATTCCAAAGAGTTCTAGATATTTTCCTTTGCCTCAGAAGATACTATTGTCGGAGTCTTGTTGCAAAAGAACAAAGAGGGTCAAGAACAACCAATTGCCTTTATGAGTAGGTCCTTACAGAATTAAGAGCTAAAGTACCCTATAATGAAAAAACAAGCCTATGCCCTTGTTAAGTCTTTAAAATACTTTAGAACTTATGTTGGGTACTCTAAAGTAGTTGGTTATGTGCCCCATTCAGTTGTAAAAGAAATCTTATCACAACAAGATTGCCTTGGTATAAGGGGAAAGTGGGTATCCAAGATCCAAGAATATGACTTAGAGATTAAACCCACCAAGTTGATCAAGGGTCAATGTCTTGCTAAAATGATGACAGAGGGAAATGAGCAAGCCTTAGGTATGATTTGTCAGAACAGTTCATCAATCCCGGCCAGTTCAACAGAGCTTCAACGTCTTCAATACCAACAATGGTATTCAGATATAATTTTCTATCTCCTCAACCTGACCTGTCCTGAACATCTAGTCGACCACGAAAGAAGGTCGTTAAGACTACAAGCCACTAGGTATTGTCTCATACTTAGGTGTGTAGATGAAGAAGAGTTTTAGTTAGGATTTTGTGGTGGTCACTTTGCAGCTAAAACTACAACCCACAAAATTCCTAGAGCAGGATACTATTGACCCACTTTATTCACTGATGTGCACGAGTCTGTTAGGAATTTCCAGAAATGTCAACTATTCACAGGAAAACAGAAACTTGCTACACTCCCTTTAAAGCCAGTGGTAGTCCAAGCCCCTTTTCTGCAATGGGGTCTTGATTTCATTGGTAAGTTTAAGGATAATTCAAGTAATGGTCACACTCGGATTTTGACCGCAACCGATTATTTTAACAAGTGGGTAGAGGCCATACCTACTAAAGCAACAACCGAAAAGGTAGTAATGGATTTCCTTGAAGACAAAATCATTACTAGATTTGGGGTGCCATCCAAGACAACCACTGATAATGCCAAAGCTTTCAGCTCAGTAGCCATGTCATCTTTCTGTTTCAAGTATGGTATTATCCTATCCCATTCCTCGAATTACTATCCCCAGAGAAATGGTCTCGCTGAGTCAAGCAACAAATGTCAAAAACTTGATGACCATCATTAAAAAGATTATTGGAGATAATAAGAGGTCTTGGGATAGTAAAATCATGTTTGCACTGTGGGCAGATAGAATCACCAAGAAAAGTGCAACAGGAAAGTTTCCTTTTGAATTAGTCTGTGGCATGAATGTGACCTTACCGATTCATCTTAAGTTACTAGTGTATCAGGTTCTACAAGAATCAGGATCAGATCAAGATGATTATCAGAGCAGGATTCATGAGTTGGTAGAGTTGGATGAAGTCAGGAGAAGGGCAATTGATCAGGATATCAAAAGTCAAGGCAAAGTCAAAATAAATTTTGACAAGTCATCTAGGCCTAGAACTTTTCATAAAGGAGATACAGTATTGCTATGGGACAAGCAGAGAGAAAAGCCTGGCAAACATGGAAAGTTTGACAATTTATGGATGGGTCCCTATATCATTCATGGCATAGCCAGTGTTAATTCATTTCATTTAAGCGACATGGATGGTGAAAAGCAGAATCTGCCAGTAAACGGGCAGCTTCTGAAGTTATTCTTTAGTGACAACATCTGATTCCCATGCAGGCATCTTTGTATCATGAATTTCTAACCTTTCCTCTGCACTTTATTTTCCTAGCTTAAATTTTGTATAATAGATTATTTCCATAAAAAATCTTTTGTTGCATATTATCTTGAATTATAGACTGCAACTTGTTATTTCATTTGGTTATATATGCATGTGACTGATTTATCTAGTTTTGTGCAGGAACCAGAGATTCGAGGATTCTCGTATGATCAATTTTCACAAAGTTCAAATCAATCACAAGTCCCACAGTTGGAGCCAGATGTAACCAACTAAGTTGCACTATGTTGCATTTCTAAACGAGCTGCCAAAGATGAACAATCACTTGTTCAATTTTTTCAAGTTCAAAAGTCCTTGCAGGCCTTCTTATGCCCTCTTTTTTTAATTGTTAACATGTCCATATTGTTATCACATATATAGTAGCCGGGCTACCATATTCTATTTTTCAGATACCGTACATTTTTCAACCAGATCTCTTACATATGAGATGCTGAGATGAGCAGTTTTAAAGGATCATTATTTTATTTGTGGACTATTGTACTCTCCCATGTCAGGACTGAGTCTCAAGACACTCAAATTTGAGGACGAATGTAGCCATTTAGTCATTACAGAGCAGTTATTGATGCCCAGATTTATATCAGTGCTTTCTCATTGGGCAGATGATGTTTCAGATGGATTATAGGCATGATTATGACTCAGCTTTTTATATTGTGTTGTGGTTATCATTGCTCTTATACTCATCTTTGTGACATGTATTAACATGTGGTGTCATGATCTGGTGGTCATAATTATATGGACTTGGATTTATTTGTATTATGTATTGATGTCCCTACTCAGATTTTGAAGTTCTTGATCTATACTCATTGGTTTTACCCTCCTTAGGGAGAATAGAGGTAGACATTCCTACCATTGTTTTGGCTTGTTACTGTTGGCTTCACCTTTCACTGTCTCCACCCATCCATTACCTTCCAGTTTTGTTTTCAACCCGACTAACTTCTTGACTTATGGCATGGAGGACCTTTTTCCCCGCTAGAACCTTTGTTGGACAAACCTCCTTGTTTATAGTGTGTCTTGGCTCTGAGTTAGTGACAGAGCTTGCCTTTGGTGAGTTGGAGTGTATGCCTAAATCATTCTGGTCGGTTGTCCCGATGTTTGGCACTGTGCAGAACTCCTCCTAGTCACTTGAGATGTTGGCTAAAACTGAAAGCTCATGTACTACTTATATTGGAAATGTTTATATGCGCCCATGGAAAATGAAAATGCTAAAGCTGTGTTTCTTAACATATGTGAAAAAGGGCAAAAGCAATGAAATGCTAAAATACTCCTTGAAGGGTATAAGAAAAGGTCCAAGAAAAGCAATGGTTAAACATATGCTATATCCTAATATTGCTGACCTTATAAATTTGAATATGTCCCGGATGAAAGCTGCGATTAGCTGTGCTTTTAAGCACTGGTGAAGTCCCAAAGGGTCATATAGGCCAAAAAAGCCATGGAAATAAAATTGATGGTCCCAATGAAACTAGATCAAACTTGATGTAGACATTATGCCTAAGTTGAATAAGCACTCTCTGAACAACTCAACCATTTGTGAGGCACCGCCATTCCTTGTGTTGTTGTTTGTCCGACGGGTGGTTATAGTAAGTATTTCCCTGCCATATCCAAAGTGTCATGATGTTAAGTAGGAAGTCATCCTTTGCCCTAGCCTTGTAAATTTCATCCTTCACCCTTCACTAGCAAATTGACTACTACTATGAAGTGAGTATAGTCCTGAAAGTCTAGTCTGAGTAATAATAGATAAAGCCCTATATATGTATTTGGTTGATGTACCGCCAGCACCGCCAGTGAAATGACTACTACTTGTTGTGATTGTTGCTTAAATGATTTGTAGAGCATGTCTTAGCCTTGTAGCACTTGCAGCAGATGCATGATAGTCTGAGTTCTATTATTGGTATCTGGTCATTTACAGGTGATTATATTGTCTATTGGATGTTGTTGATGATCAGGCAGAGACCTGGAACAGGTATGAGTATACACCCTAGATGGATTTGGACTCTCTGAGTCTAATGACACAGTTTATTTTCAGTTCCGAGCACTTGCAGAGATGATCAGGCTCATTTTACCTTTCTGATGCAGTTTTGCTTCATAAGATGATGTGTCTGAGCAAGGAAATGTTTCATTTGGATCTCCTAGGGCGTTGTATGGGCATAGGGGGTGCAGCCACTTGATTGTACCATAGTACCCCCATCCCAGAGAGCCTGGTGGGATCAGTTTGACAACGCAGGCACCCTAGGACGTTGTTTGGCAGGTTCACGTTTCCCGAGGCAAATTAATAAATTATTAAATGGCTATTGAAAAAATCGATTTGGGCTACTGAGGCAATGAAATGACATGGGATGAGTCATGATGATGAGAGTGATGTCCTCTGCACCTTCTCTAGTAGTTGCAGCACCTGATTGGGCCCACACTTATTTTTTGGGCATTTTTATATTATTTTTTGGAGCTTTTGGGAGGCTCACGATTTCCTCAAGGAGGCACAAAGTCAAAGAATTAAAATATTATATTATTTTATTGTGCCATGGGGCACCCATAGGGAGTTAGTAACACGCCATGGACCCACCATGTGTTTCATTTATTTCTTGTTGAGTGAGGTACCCTCTTTATGGGTGATTTAGTCCACTTTGGTACTTTATGGTTATATTGATCCATGTATTGTATGTTGAGCTCATCTTAACTATTGATTAGAATATTTTATCTTTTAATCTTAGCCACTCGTTTTGAAAGTGGTTATGATTTTGGTTCTCTCATTTCTATTTACAGGAGAGAGCTTCTCATTTGTAAGGGGTCTTTGGCTCTTGGATCTGATTAATAGAAAGATTTTTTGTGGATATTTTATGGATCTGCTTTGCATCTGATGTTCTTCGGTGGTGATTGGAAAATCTTTTGCTTCCTAGCATTCGGAATATTGTGTGAGATCTATATTTTTTTTTTTGGATCATTGTCTTATCTACAGGAGGGTGTTTTCAGCTGGAGTGTTTTTGCAGGAGGACCTCAACTCGCTTGGATTGTCTTCGTCTTGTATCAGGGGATTTTTCATTAGCTTCATTGTGATCTATGATTACTTTTTGTTACTTTATTGCAGATCTAGCTTTTTCTTTCGTGGTACAGCAAATCTGATATTGTTGATGTTTGCTTGTGCAGGATAGGGGGCGCATTGGTCACTTGGAGCACAACGTTGGTCCTAGAACTCACTCATATCTTCTAGAATTGATCGAGATGGCGGGGATCATCATCAACAAGGCATCTACAAGCATTTCCAGGTTAGAACTAATAGGTAAGTCTCTTCTCTTTCAGATCTCAATCCATTGTACCCTCTTTTCTTCAATTTTCTGAAAAAAATCCTAAATAATAAAAATTCAAAAAATTATTTAATCGGGGAACCGCTTGATCTTTGAGCAAACCATTTATGGGTTTTGTAGATCGGGCATCCCCCTCACTGAATCATCTTCAACGCTTCCCTAATTCTGACTAGTTTGCCCTAGATCTGAATTTCTGACTGTCCAAACACTAACGCCCCACTGAAAATTTGACTTTTTCCAGAGTTGACCTTTTCCAGAAAATAATTACATGGGTGTGTAGATCAGGTCTTCCTCATTCCAAAACACCCCCAACGCTGAGCTAGTTCCCGCCAGGTTTTCCTAGATCTGAAAAACTGAATTTTAGCCTCCTAACCCCCCTCATTAGATTTTGACTTTTACAGATCTGATTTTTTCTGAAATTTTCTGACTTGGGTTTGTAGATCGGGCCATCCTAATCTCATTTCCCTCCTAACGCTGAGCTGATAGTCTCCTGGTGGCCCTAAATCTGCAGATCTGCCTCTCCAAACCCTAGCGCCAGCCCTCCTTCTGCTGATTTTCCTGTAACCTGACTCTTCCAGGCCAAATCCTTTTTTGGGTCCATAGATCAGGGCCTATCCCAGGTGGGTTCACTGAAACGTTGTACTGATACTGACTCCATTACCCAAGGTTGAACAGGCACTGATCTCCAAGCATAGCGCTAGCCATTCCTAACCTTTTTTCCCCAAAAGTTGACCATTCCTTGATAACTCAGGTTACCTGATACTTTCATATCTTTCACTGAGTCTATCTCCTTGGTACTAGACAGTCCCGACTCTGTCCTTGCTCACCCTGTCACAGTTACGTTTCCCAAGACGGTGGTCATCTTCATCAGTTGCTAGTACCTAAACCCTAGAGCTAGGGTTTCCATTTACCTTACACCTTACGTACCTCAAAGCTACATTTGACCTGTTCTAGTGTCTAGGTCTGATCTCTCTTATCGGGAGTAGATCTGGGTCTCCCCCGTTGTTGTCTTGGACTTGGATAACATAAAGCGAAGACTACCTTGATTGACGTGACAACCATCCATTTGGGAGTCTAGGCAGTCTTGGTTCCACCTCCCTAGTTGCTTTCCCCTCTACCATCCATCCTGGATCCATCATACATAGGAAACTACAAGGTTGGTGATAACACATACCCCATTGGGAATTGTAATAAAATGAGTTAGCATGATGACTTTATATAAAAGGTTTGGCTTCTTAGGACTTATTTATTAATGCATTATTCCAAGGTGTTTTTTTTCCTGTTAATTATTTATTGTTTTTAAGCGATAAATAATTTTCGAGTTTTTCACGCAAACCTCCAAAGCTGGAATAATCACATTATTAATTAAGCCTTGGGAGGTTATTAAAACCTATGTGTCGTATATTACCATGCTAATCATTATTTTGAGTCATTATGAACATGTCCCAAGTCCCCCATAGGTTTTTTTTAATTTCCGTAAAAGAAGAAAAAAAATATTTTTCCCATATTTACAGGCTTACTTTTAATATGTTTATTGTAAAAATGTAATAAGTCATAAAAGTGTGGCTAGGAGGTTGTTTTTTCCATGGGGGTGCTCATTTTCTAAATCAACGCACCCACTTATCCCCTAGACGCACTTTCCTAGGTTTTTGAGTAATTATTCAACCCTAAATTAATAATTACTCGAAAAACCCAAACAAAGAGAAAATGGAATATTAAAAATTTCGGCAATTAAAAAAAATAAAAGACAATTGCCAAAAAAGAGTTGGGTGACTTGGCAAATCATTTTGGCAAGTACCCAGGAAAGGAAGACAAGCTAGATGTTGTCAATTCAGTGAATCTCATGAGTTGTGAGTTTCGTCTCCAAGAGAAGGGCGCAAATCTTCAAGTGGGGACGCTAGCTTGGGGGGAAAAGCTCGTGGATTGGAAAAAGAGTTATGTTTTAGCAAGTGGCATGGCCGTCAATGGATGTTGCCATAGATTGCATCATTTTCCACCTCACCTCACCTCATTGCCACCTCTCCAACCCTAGCGCATCCTTGAGGAGGATGCATCCCCCCTATCTTTGTCGGTTTTCTATTTAAGCAATGCAACCGCTCCTCATTCTTCATGAATGATATGGGCATTGAACCTTTGCTCCTGTATGTTATAGTTTTGTTATTGTGGAATAAAACTGAAGGCTTTGGAGGCATACTTGTGTCGGGCATCATCTTTTGTGTTGTATGAGGTATAACTGTATCGATTTCTTGCTTCATTCTTAGTTGTTCTAACTAGTTTTCTAAAGGATAAATAAGTAGTTTCTTATTTGTTTCTTGAGTTATTTATGTAAGAAGATCTTAGATTTGTGTGTTTTACTTGTTTGTATGCATACTATCTAGTCTTTTGCTTAAATACTCCCGGATACAACACTTTGGTGTAGTATTGTTCAAATTTATGCAGAAGTATCTAGCATAGAGGATTGATGGTTCTTGTTTGATTCCACCATATCTCTGTGATTTGTTTAAGAAGATTTAAATCCCTCCGCTCTCCACTTGAGGACTCCATTGCCCAAGCTTCAAAGCTTTGGGGCATCTTTCTTTTCCTTCTTCCGTTACATTAAAAAACATCAAATTTTTGGTTACTAATTTTATTTTGCATATTCAAATCTCACTTAAGTATTGGAATATCTTAGCTTTCTGATTTACATATGCAAATTTAATGATTCAGATCTGATTATTAAGGTGTTATTTTACAAGATCTAATTGCAGGCAAGTACTAGTTTAATTCCTAAAATTTTCTATCTTTAAAGTACTTAAATATTTTTTATCAAATTTTTATGTTTTACTTTGATTTTCTATCATATTTAAAAAAAAATTGTTAGCTGTTTTGCAGCAGAGATTGGTCTGATAAAGAGGCACTCTGGCGAAATTTTGAAGATCCAAGTCAAATCGGAAGCCCCTCCTCTCATACTTCTTTCATTGGCCATTTCTCAGAGGCCCTTAATTGTAAAAATTTGTTGTTCCTATTGTACAAAGGAACACAAGTACTTCTTTCTTCCAATCATTGTAAAAAGAGAGGCAACTGGGCAGCCAAGTGCCCACACCCCATCCCCTAGGGGAGATTCGCACTGTTTTACTTTTTTCATTTTTTTCAGTTTTTCTTTAATTTTCCCAGTTTATTTTAAGTTCCTAAAGTAAAATTAATCAACCGGTTGTGTTCTCGGTAACGAAAGTATCGACATCGAGATTTTAAAAACTCACACTTAGCTTTAAAAAACTTAAAATATCCAAGACTTCAAGGCCCCGTATGCTCTTGTGACCACTACAGGCCTTTGGCAAGATCGGTGGGACAATCATAAAGGGATTGAAGTGACTAGTAATTAGTAAAACACATCAATTAATCCCTACAAGTGAAAATCCAACACTTACGCGATTTTACCAAGTTGTGGGGAAATTCTGCAAGTGAAGCAAGAACCACTAGAAAGTGACCACAGGCTACCGTTAGGCTACACCCTCGTTTGGTGTAATGTTGAACACTGTCCTGCTACTCTATCTAGCCCACATGTCACTGTGAGATCCACTTCTTGGTAAATCCGAACACATTCCTCGTACCTCCGAGTATATTTGGAATACCATCTTCTCGTCATAAAAGATCATTACCACATTAATAATAAAATTTACCAAGCATTGGCCCATTCCCTAATTACTCACTTAATAATCTTAAAACTGACCAACTGAGACAACTGCAATACTTCACGAGACTCCACTAGCAACCCTTTATACAAGCACTTCATTGGCACTAGTCTATACTGGCAATCTTGCATATTTTATGGTTAAGTTAATCATTGTATTGTGGAATGTCGTTATGCTAGTCTTTTAAATCATTTTGCAGTTATCTTTGTTTCAAGGTTTTATTTATTTCATCTCCTAGACTAATTCTTATGTTATTATAGATTAAACACCATAGTTTATTTTACTAGGGACCACCCCCCTTGGCTTCGCTAGGAGAGAGCCTAGACGGAGGAGTCAAGATCAAGTGACATCACTTGACTCTTGCTTTCCCCCAAGGTCGCGCCAAATGGCTTGAATATTTCTGCCACGTGACCCAAGGTGCGAATTAGGCGGCAACACCTTCCTCTTTGAGAGGGAGCGTTGGAACTTGTGCAACTTTAGAAGATATTCTTATTGTAACTTCCATGGGAGATTATACTGATGTAACGACTCATGTAAACCCTAGACAAATTAAATGGAAACCTTGCAGAAAGATCAAAAAATAAATTAATCTGTATTTCCCCAAGGTAGGTCGGCCCCAATCAAACTAGCAAGTCGGCCCAATGATTTTCCACTAGCAAAATTAGTATAAATAGGAGGCGCCCCTCCTCATTATTTCACACTATCACAACACTGCACTCGGACAAAAAAGGTACGCTACTGCAATCTAGGAGAGTGTTTCTGGGGTTATATCTATGAGAGACGTTTTCTCTCTCTCTTCTTCTCTCTGTTTTCAGAAGATCATTATCTCTATACAAAGGTTTGCTGGGTTTTTTTCGATTGGGTTTCCCAAGATAAATTCTTGTGTTATTTATTTATGTGCTTTGTCTTTCTTCTAGAGATCCTTTTGTTTATTTGCAAATAAGATATACTACTATAATCTTGTAAAAACTAACACTTGGCATGTAATGGTCAACCTCCAAGTGTAAACACGACCAAGAGAGCTAGGGCGTTTGATCATCAGACCTCCATGTGTCATAACTCCAATCAAATCAAAGTCAAACATCCAACATCCACATTAAGGTATCCTTAGGCTAGTGCTCCAAGAGAATTTTATAATTATGTCATGACAAAGCTTCTCATGTATGAAGTGCTTCCCTATCCCCTAGGGCATTCCAATTAGGAGCCCTCCAACCCTAATTTTTATGCAATAATCTTCAATTAAATGTGTACAAGGGACCATTGAGCTAGCAATCCCTCTGAATTGATGATTTAATTATTATAAAGTGTAAACCATAGGTATCTTGGTCAATTAGTGTGATAAAATGCTTCTTGATTAACTTTAATTAATCACACTAAAACCTTAGAAAACCCAAGGTAAAGCACTTTAATTAATCCATTACTTCAAAATTGCAATTATAACACTTCAAAACTTAGGCAGACCCTAAGTTGATGGATTCTCATTCTATTAAATAAATAAGTGTTAATTAATTGCATCAATACTTCGTCATCCATACATTTAATCATCAATTAGAGGAAGTGCATCATCTTATCAAAATTTTACTTGTTAGGGGCACCATACTCACCAATTAACACCATGAAAACACGTCAGCCCACACTTTCTAGTGAACCACCATGGCAACCACTCTAGCATGAAGAAACACCATCTCTAGGAAGGAACACAAGCATACTATCTAACTATCCAACTGTTTAGCCATGAAATCCTGCAAGATCGACACTTCTGAAAAAATTCACAAGTGATGTTACCAAAATGACAATGTAGTGACATGTTGTAATATTGGACATGCCACATGTACAAATCTCCAACAAGACGAGTTCAAATAGGTGGGAGTAATCCTCAAAGTGGTGGAAAACAATGTCAAATGCTTCAATGTCCCTCCTCGATCGTCTCCAAGAGACTTAATCCACTAATAACATCTCAAAATATGTGCAACCACCTCCAAGTGGCATGTGTGGCTCCTCTAGGTGACATGTCCCATCAATTAAACATAAAAAATGTGCCATGAAACCCTCAAATGATGGATTGGCCCTCAAGAAATATGGGTAGAGTGTCATAAATGATAACCACATGCTAAGAGTAGTCCCCCAATGCTAGGATAACCCCACAACAACCTCCAAGGTGTAACCACTCAAAAAGTGCGCAAACAACTATACCCAAGATTGAGGAGTCAATCAACTAAACAATGGCATCATTCCACATGCAAGGTCAAATAAAGGCCAACTAATTCCAAGGAGGAAGCGGATGGTCATCTCACAAGTTATAAAATATAATAAATTAGGAAGATACTCCAACATGTGTTCCTATGAGGGTGAGCACTCCCACTAAAGCCATGCTCCACATCATCATATGCCAACACAAGTGTGAAATCGACCCATATAAGCAAGGGTGCTCATGCAATAAGCCTTCGACCGTCAAAGTATGCCAAAATAGTCGTTGAGGGCGAGGATTACCTAAACATGTGTGCACAAGAGAAGCAGTCAACTAGCAGTGATAGTCCATGTCATCATAGAAAAAACCTCCTATCAAGGAAGGGCACTCATACCATGGGGCTCAAAACCAAGCCAAACCATACCAAATAAAGCCATTAAAAAGATTAGAACCATGTGAAAAGGGCTATTGTTAACCCCTAGTTAACAATAATTAATAATCGTCCACTAAAAATCCTGATGTGATATGGGAGCACCAACCAACTAAATGTGAAAAGACAGCTTTCCTCTAGACACTATGCATGCATTGATGGTGATTGTCAACAATGTAATAAGGGAACTACCGAGGAAAGAAGTGGACAAGTAACAATGCCCCTGTCTCCATCATGTCCTCTTGCAAGTCTTTAATATGTGTGATGAAAACCACAAGTGCAATTGGAATGTGATGAAAATCACATGGCTTGTGGCGAAAATCATGTGTAGGATCTCATACAGTATGAGAGGTAACACTTGGCTCCATATGGAGGCATGAACTCTTGAAGGAGGTTGTATGAGAACTCTAAAGCCTGCACACCTACTACAACTCGACATGAAAAGATGAGATCATGTGGTGGGAGAGATATCATATTCTCATCCCGAAACCCCGCAAAATAGATAAATCAAATGCTTATGTCCACAATATTGAGTATATCAAAATTTTAAAATACTTGAACTAAATACTAGAAACAACAAAATATAAATGTTATTCTACTGTCCAAAAGGACTTATTTACCTATTCTAATGTTCACAAGAGTTTATTCATACTAAGCTAAAATTGACACTAAATGTCGTGAAGGGGGCAAGCTAAAATTTTACTTTTCTCATAGACACAAGTTGTCGAACTTTCCAAGCTTTCCTAGCCTCTTATGTTTTTGATCCTACCAAATAAACTCAGAACATGCAGAAGATAATAACATGAGGATGAAGGATAACCAATGTATTATTGATGTTCATCAAAGTACATAAGATGGTGTTTTATATATCTCTATCAAGTTTCGTTATGCTTAGGAACCATTCACAACTAATTTCTTAATTAATTACAAATACTTTAATGACGTATAATTTATGACTTGACATATGATATCAATGTCATTTATAACTTATGGCATTATTACATAGTACACATTTAGTAAACAAACATTACAATCTCCAACACCCCCTCTTAATGTTTATTTCATTTTCAAGGACTTCCAACATGTCTCAAAATTTTCTAGACTTGTCCTTGCTCAGTGCTTTGGTGAAGATATCAGTCACTTGATCCTTGGACTTGCGATAGAGTAGTTCTATGTCTTTATATGTACTTGTTCTTTGATATAATGATGATAAATCTCAACATGCTTTGTTTGCCCTAGTTCTATGTCTTTATATGTACCATTAGAGCATGCCAATTGCAAACAAAATGTTTGCCCTAGTATTGGTAAGATAAATCAACCCTCCTACAAGTTGATGATAAAGCAACTCATCAACTACACCAAACTTATCATCTTTGGGAAGTTTTAAATTTACATCTATTGTGTTTTACTAGGATTACATTCTTCCACTTTGAATTTATGTAACAACTCTACGGCATACTTTGTCTGTGAGATTAAAAAAAAAAAATGATTGTTGCCAAACTTCTATGCCCACACAATAATGTAGTAACACTAAATCAATCATTTCAAATGTTTTGCCAAGACTATATTTTCTTCCTGTATCAAGTCAATTTTGCCACCTGTAATGATCAAATCATCTACATAGACAACCATAATAACAATGTCTTCACCTTTTTCTTTGAGATATAGATTAGACACGGAATCACTTTGCCTGAAACCTCTTAATTGAAGATACTTGTTAATCATTGTAAATTTTCCTTTAAAATTCAAACTAGGGCTAAACATATATTCAATTAGCTACTGAAGAACCAAACATGAATTTCTTTTACTAGTATTGCAGCAGAAAATAAATACTGAGAAACATCCACAACATCACATAAAATATAGACAGAGTATTTTGGGTATGGAAACCCCCGGATAAAACACAAGATGGGAAAACTAGTGGAGCAATCAGATATGAAATTTATATTATCAAGAGATGGAACTTTTATAACCAGCAGATAAATTCACCCAACCTGGAGAATAGAAATCTCTGGAAAAACACTAGACAAATCCAGCAACCTAGCACACCCCCAGCGCAGCTATACGGCCCCTGTGTCAACAGTACAGCCTCCTTCGCGCAGTTGTATGGATCAGTATGACACTGACATCGGCTTGTACGTATTTTGTACAAATGCCTCCTGTTGAATGGTATTGCTTCCCTCTGTGTGAGTCTGTACGACCTCTGGCTCAGCCTGGAACCTTGGTGAATCTGTCGAGTAGGTGCTCCTCCGTCTTCTCAGCAAATTCCTCCGTCTGGCTTCTCTTTGTCTGTATCTCACCTGTGTACGTGTCCTCTCCACCAAATGTCCTTTTAACTCAATGGCTAAGTGAAAACCCTAACCATCACTATGGATCAATGGATGTGATCCTCCAGTGAGATCAATGGCCAAGATTAGATTAGCCAACACTTAAGTTTATTTCACTTTTCACTTTATAAAACCGATTCCATTAAGTCAAAATCAAATTATAATTATTAATGTATTTTTCTAAGTCCAAACTTAGAAAAATCACATTAAATACATTTGGCTTCCAATTTAATGTCTTCCTCGCATACAAGGACGCATGCAATGCTAGAAAACCTTCCTTGTTGTTTTCTAACACTCCCTCTCAACGAGGAAGGGATTCAGTAGTAACCCCAACTTATGCCTGAACTTCACAAAACTGTATCTGCAAAGTGCCTTGGTGAAAATGTCCACTACCTGCTCATCTATCTGAATGTACTATAATCGAATGGTTCCTCTCTGTACACAATCTCTCAGGAAGTGGTATCGAATGTCTATGTGTTTTCTCCGGTCATGGAACACTGGATTTTCAAATAGCCTAATGCCACTCTGATTGTCACAGTGAACCACTGTAGACTCTAGCTCACACTCGAACAACCCTCAAAGCAACTTCCTCAACCACATTCACTCACAAGCAGCCAAACTGGCTGCCATGTACTGAGCCTCTGTAGAGCTCAAAGCTACTGACTTCTGCTTCTTGCTGAACCAAGAGACAACCCCTGGTCCATTGTTGAAGCAGCAACCTGAAGTGCTCTTTCGGTCTTCTACACATCCTGCCCAGTCAACATCTATGAAACCTGTTAACTATACACTCCCCCTACGCTCATAAACCAACCCATACTCCACTGTAACTCTGATGTAGTGAAGTATGTGCTTTGCAGCCGTCCAATGCACTCTCCGAGGGTCCACCATGAATTGGCTCAAAGAGTTGACTGCAAAGCTAATGTTTGGTCGTGTGTTGACCAAATACATGAGCGATCCAATAAGCTGGTGATATAATGTAGGATCAAATCTGTATGACCCCGATGCATCAATCTTCCTCCAGTTGGAAACTGGAGGTATGGCCATAGGTTTGTAATCCACCATCCTAAATCTCTTCAAGATCTCCACTACATGCTTCCCCTGTCCAATTAAGAAGGACCCATTTTTCATCTCAAACTCAACTGAAAGGTTGACTTGTAGGCACCAATCAACCTCTCATCTCCTGTAAGAAAGAGATCATCTATATATAGTTCCAGTATGAGAGGCACTTCACCTGTCAAGAGGTACAAGTTGTGGTCCGCCTCACTCCGCTGGAATCCCGTCTCCCGTAAATAGTTGTCTATCCTCAAGTACCATGCTCGAGGTGCCTGCTTGAGCCTATAAAGAGCTCTTTGCAACCTGCATACATGTGTTTCCGTGCTCCCCACATCAAACCCCTATGGCTGCTCAATGAATACCTCCTCCTCTATAACTCCGTTGAGGAAGGCGGTCTTAACATCCATTTGATGGACACGCCAACCCATCTCTGCTGCTAATGAGATAATGGTCCGAATAGAAGATACCTGGCAACATGGGCAAAGGTCTCCTCATAATCAATACCCTCCTTCTGTGAAAAGCCCTTTGCCACGAAGCACGCCTTGTACTTCTCCACACTTATGTCTCCTTCATGCTTCACCTTGTAGATCCATCTGGATCCCAGCACCTTTTTACCTTGTGGCCTCGGCACAACCTCCCATACCCGGTTTTTCATGATGGAGTCATACTTCTCAACCATAGCCTCCTACCACACATCATGCTGTGCATCCTCCTTGAAACCGGAAGGTTCGGATTTAATCAACTTCGTCATCAATGCCATATAGCTAAGTCTCTGTGGTGGTTTGCTTCGCCTCATGAAGCTCTATGGGGGATTTACCTTCCTGGAATCTTGAACTGTGGACCTAAACCACTTAGGGCTTGACCTAGTGTTTACCTATTGCGGCTATTGGGTATCTGTCTCCTGTTGCGGCTCATCCTCCAAGTCAATGACTAAAGGATCTTGTCCACCTGACTCCCTCTTAGTACCAGAACATGTGCCCTGTGACTGTACCTGTACTTGTACGTCTAGCTCCTCCAACTTGATCCCCGAGAACTGTGTTGGATGCTCCTCTGCTGGTAAGTCCATAGATCTCTGCAAGACCCTGTCCTCATCAAACTAGACATCCCTGCTAACAATGATCCTCTTACGAGCAGGAATATAAACTTTGTATGCCTTCGAAGTCTCGCTGTAACCAACAAGTAGCCCCTTTTCTCCAGAAGGGTCCAACTTCTTCCTAGTGTTAGCATGAATGTGACAATAGCAGACACTCCCAAATATGTGAATATGCCTCACATCTGGTCTAGCGCCTATGACGACCTCCTCGGATGTCTTCCTCCCCAAAGTTGTGTGGGGACACCTGTTCTGAAAGTATAGTGCAGTCTTGTATGCCTCGGTCCAAAGGAATAGTGGTAATCCCTGATCAAATAGCATGACCTTGGAAGCTCCTACAATAGACCTATTCTTTCTCTCTACCACTCTATTTTGCTGCGGGGTATGAGGCACTATGTGCTCCTTCTTGATCCCCTCTGTCGAACAATACTCCAAGAACTCATTAGAGGTGTACTCACCCCCATTGTCCGCCCTCAACACTCGGATCTTCCTTCCTATTTGGTTCTCTACGACAGTCTTGAACTCTTCAAACCGCTCAAAGAACTCTGACTTGGCATTCAGGAAATAGATCCAAGTCTTCCTGGAATAATAGTCAATGAAAGCGACACAATAGTTGTAACCACTGAAAGATTGGACACTCATAGGTCCACAAACATCCAAATATACTAAGTCCAAGGGCTCCTTAGACTTGTGCTCACTTTATGGGAAAGGCATCCCGATGTTTTTCCCCATAGCACAACCCTTGCAATGGTTATGCTTCTCCTCCTGTACCTAAGGAGCTTCAATGAATGCCTATCTCAAATGCCTCGATGCTCCATGGTGTAAGTGTGCCATCCTCCTATGCCTCAACTCACACTGACTGTTGTCGCTGCTGACTAGAGCCTTTGCAAGCTCGAAGTGTAGTCTATACACCTTCCCGCTCCTGATCCCAATCACTCGAATCAAACTCCTATCTGACCCCTTGGGCCTAATATACACTCTATGGTCTCAGAACATCACCTGAAATCCCTTTTCCTCTAAAGTGGAAACGAATATGAGGTTCTTGGTCAATCCCGAAACATATAACACATCAGCAAAGCTGAGGCGTTTGCCAGACTCCCTCTGAAATGAAACTATGCCAACTCGCTACACCTAATACGACGCATCATCACCCAACTCAACGTGGATACCTGTTCTACCCTCCTACAAGTCCTTGAAGAATCTTTTATGTCCAATCATATGACTAAATGCTCCACTGTCGATGTACCAAATACTGCTACCTGTGGTGCTTGCCATGCAAGCTATAAAACAAAACTCATCATCGAAGTTTCTGTTGAAATCCTCCACCTCTGCAGAACCTGCCATCTAGGTATTGTTCTTCTTCTTCCTGTCTGGGCACTAGGAAGCAAAGTGTCCTTGCTTGTGGTAGATAAAACACTTGACTTTGGACATGTCCAGGTTCTTCTTACCACCCTTCTTCTTCTTTGCCTTACTCTTGCTGATTTGTACCTGGTCTTCTGCAAAAACTCACAAAAAAAAGCAACAAATTTGCTTTGGACAGCATGTAAACACTCTGCCAAAGCCTTACGACAAAGAGTGAGTAAATACTAAATTTGCTTGGAGTGATCCTATAGGGTTAGCATGAGAGAAAGGAAAAAAGATAGAAAGAATACCTATTGAAAGATCAAAATTAATTACAACAATAAGCTATGAGCTATTAATCAATGAGCAAAAATGGAAAACCATAGCAACAAAAAAGTAGGTTCGAAGAAAACCCAACACTTCTTTATTAAAAGTCTTGCCAAAGGGTTAATTGAACCACGATGGACAAGTTCAAAACCGGTACAATGATTATCCTTGCTCAAAGGAATAATAGCTAGTCTAAGAGAGATAAAAATAAAGATGTATACCGTTGCTGCGAAGAAAATCTGACCCTTTACAATGAGCCTTGAACATCAATATATATGATCTATTAACCCGAGCTAATGCACCCTCTTCATTTTGTCATGCATCTTATAATTGTTGGATATAGATTTTAATTTGTTGTTATCTTCTCATCACTCAACTGTGACTGATGTCTTCTCTTCCATGGATAATCGACTTTTCGAACTGGAGTTTGAAGCAGTATGTATATCTATTTCTGTTTGTTATATCTCATGCAACTCTATCTAAACTAAGGCTTTCACAACAACAACATGCCACTTGACCCCTTTGCTTGAATGATGAGTCTTGATCGACTTACTCAAAGGCATGTATCAGTCCACAATATGTCAAGCTATTCATTAACACTTTATTCCAAGTATACTTTATAACTTATCGCATGCCTATTCTTTTGTTAATATTGTATACACCTTTACAAGAGAAAGAGACGCCTTCAAAGAAGAATCTCATGTGATTTTGTGTTTTGTTATATATGCCACGATTTGTGTGAGTGAAATGGCTCTTTAAAACTTGTATTGACATGCATGCACCATAATTTATATTCTATACACTAGGCAGTCGCCCCTTTTAAATCTGGTGTATAAAAGTTTGGAGGCCACGATGCAAGGGAATCAACTACATTCTTGGGCCCTTTAACTGCATGCGCTATTCTTTTTTTATATACTAGGGTGGTCGTTGTTGTCAAATGATTGTTTTGACTAATCTCCAAGACTATTCATTGGTTTTCACTTCACAACAGTATCTCTGAATTCGGAATCATCTTGAACTACAGGAATAACTGGTGAGGGGGGGTCTAATTGATTTGTCTTCAAGACTTCAATCCAAAATTGAGATGGTCAATGAAGAAATCAAAACAATACTCTGCTCCAGGCAGCTCATGTAGTAATTGAAATAACTATAGGATGTGAAAGTCCGAACATCCTTGTCCCTTTTCTTACCACCTAAGTTGTACCTAGTTGAACTTTCCAGCGAGCTGCCAAAGATTGGAAAAGTCTCTTGTTCATTATCAGTGTTCAAAGGTCTTTGCAGGCCAATTTCGGTCCTTTTCAAATGTTTGCATGTTCATACCCCTCGACGAAATTGTAATAAATGTCATAGCATGATGAAATAATGTAACAAACTTGCCTTTCCTAGGACTTAGATATCAATCCAACTAGCCCAAAGTGTTTTCTCCTTGTTAATTATAGGTTGCTCTTTAAGCGACTTATAATTTTCGAGTTTTTCACTCAAACCTCCAAAGTTGGGGTGGTCGTCTTAGTGGTTAGGCCTTAGAAGGTTATTAAAGTCTAAGTGTCAATGCATATTATCATCCTGGGCATTATTTTGAGTCATATGAACATGCATTAGGCCCCCCTTATGTTTTTTCAGTTTTTCGCAAATTAAAAAATTCTTGTAAAACGAGCCAATATTTTTATGTTTAAATTATAAAAAAGTAAAAAGTCATAAAAGTGTGGTTGGGAGGCCAAATTTACCATGGGAGTGTTCGTTTTCTAACTCAGAGTACCCACCTTACCCCTCAACCCGCTTTCGAGAAGAAAATCATGAATATCTATCATCAAAATTGATTTTCTCTCAAAAAAAGGCAAAAAATACATAATAAATTGGGAAAAATCAACATCCCATGATTCAGGGAACATGTTTGGGACATGTTTCAGTCATCCGGCGTGGTGGCAGATAAGTCTTGAGTTGAGGGTGAGTTTTTTTGAGTGCCAAGCTTATTTTGGACTGGATTGTGATCTCAATCAAGGAGGGTGCATTTACCCATGAGGGAGGACACGCTCCATTGGAAGAGGTGGCGAATCTTGCTTGAATGGCTGCCAACCTCTTAAGAGATGGCGCCAATCCCCCATTGGAGCACCTTAGATCACTCCTGCTTCACTCCTGTGTTAACTCAACCTTCCATGTGATGTGTAATGCACCCCTCTCTTGAGCTCATGCGCCCCCATGGGCCTCTCTTTGGCTATAAAAGCAGGCCACTTCTCCACCATTTGCCATGAGAAGGTGGAACCTTTGCTCTTATAATCTGTAAATCATTGTTGAATTATTGAATGGAAATAAAAGGCTTTGAAGGCAAACCTGTGTAGTGCATCCGCGTGTGGATGTTCTTTGTGTTTGTATAAGGTAAACTTGCATTAGTTTCTTGTTGCTTTCATTTGATGTTATAACTAGCCTTGGTAGGATTATTTTTAATTAATGGGAGAGAATAGGTAAATTTAACTTGTTTATTTCTCTTATTTACCTATGCAAAGAGATCTTCAAGGTGTATATTTTACTTGTTTGTATACATACTTCATCTAATTTCTTGCATAGGTGATACCATACATAACACTTTTGTTGTAGTATTGTTCAAAGTTGTGCAGGGATATCTCGCTTAACAGAGTGGTGGTTCTAGTTTGACTCCACCACATCTTCATGCATTTTTGGAAAGATCTCAATCCCTCCACTCTCCACCAGAAGACTCCATTGCCCGAGTTTCCTGGATCTGAGCTTTCTTTCTACCCTCTCTCTTTCATTGTATTTGATATTCTTTTGGTTACCATACTCGTACTAGTTGCAAAGTAGTTCAAGTTTAAATCAGATCTAAAAGCTACTTTCTAGTATGAGGTTTTAAAGTTGGATCTAAGTGCTTAAAGCTCAAATATTTCATTAGTAGACCTATCTTTTGAATCTAGCTTTCAATACAATAAAAGTTCATATTTCGACATTCGAAGTTAGAGATAATATGTTTATGCCTTTAAATGTCTATTTGGCATCTTAGTACAATAATCGGTTGTTGTTTTTTTAATTTTGACGAACGGGTGGAAGAGAGTGCTGCCAAATTTCAAATTGTTTGGATTATCTGGGGCTCACTCTTCATCCATACCTTCCTTAGAACCGTTTAAAATCTAAAAAGCTTGTAAACTTATGGTTCTTAATTTATAAAAGACCAGAAGTATTCCTCATTGTAATTGTCACAATAAAAAGAGCAAGTGGGCTACCCAACACCCACATCCCATCCCCCAAGGGGGGGGATCTGAGTTGTCTCTTGTGTGGTGTGATTGTTAGATTCATTGTTTTGTTTCTCTTAGTTAGCTTAGTTAGTTTGTTTTTAATTCATGTTTGTTTTGTTTGCAATAAAATACTAACCACTACGCTTTCCCGAAGAACAGGGTGTCATTGATGCCTGTTACAATGCACCTATACCCAACACACCTTCAGGTGTACCCCAGGGAGAGAGAGCCAAATTTTTCAACCAAGAGAGGTGTTATCGAGCAATGGTGGTCATGGTTGGGCCCTTTGGTCCATCCTTTAGGAGTACTATGGCTTAATGGCATTGTTGACTACCCTTAGCTGGGGTTTTTAACCTCGAGGTTGGTGTCTGGGGCTCCTAAGAGTTGACCACTGGGTCACATGGCCCCATACCTTGTTTACATGCTCTGGTGGCCTTTGCTTCAGATACGAGACATTCGTCTCTCTTCATGGCCACTTAGGACACCCTCCTGGCCCCTCGGCTTGCAGGCGCCTGCTCTCCCTGGCCTTATCTCCTTCGAGGAAGACATTCTCCACGTCGGGCCTTTTTTATGCTTTAAGGAGTGCATTGAGGGATTTTATAGCAATCTTGGGGTTAGATTGGGTATAATGCCCTCCCTCCAGCTCACTCCATCCTTTTGTTCGGAGTGATTCGCTTATTTGAGCATATTTTGGCAACTAGGGGTAAAAATACCCCATGTAGCCTACCGTGAGCCTACGTTAGGCCATTTTTTATTATTATTTTGTTTTAATTTTAAGTTTACATTTTATAATTTCAAATTGACATGTTTTAAAGCATGTAGGCTAGATATTTTGTAAAAAGTGAGTGTGAGATCATATAAATACATCTCCTCACTTTCATTTTAAAAACAAGACTTATGGATAATACACTATGCATTTGTTTTACCCTTGCTAAGGCTCTTTGGAGAGATGCGCCCCTCTAGAGGAGGATTTTCTGGGTTAATGCAAGTTGTTTTCTGGTAATTGTTTGGTGAAATTCTTCGCTTGGTGATGTTTTGATTTGTTGGCTACACACTAGCACAAGGACATCAGGATTCTCATCTCTTTGTTTGAATGGTGGTAGCTTATGCATCTTCAAGACTAAATGGTAGCCCTAGTGCTGCATTTTCTCCTAGGATAGGCCATTACCATCCTTCTTGGCACCATAGCAAGCTGAGGCACCTCTCCTTGTGAGGGTCCTCTAGGGTTTTTACCTTAGTTTTCTAGGGTAGTTGTTTGACCTAGGATCTCTTCCTCTCTAGGTTAGCCATCCTCCCTAGATGGCCTAGGTTTGGTAGGGCTTTTGTTAGGGTAGGTTTCCCTTGGTTTTCACTTCTTTCCTTTTCCAAAAACATAGTTGAGGTTAGTTTTTTAGGTTAGTTCTTAGGTTAGTGCAGGCATAAGATAGGGTTAGTCTTCCCAAACCCCTGCTGCCCTAACTACATGCCCTAAAAGCCTGCTGCAAGGCCTCCTAAACCCTCGTTGCTCCCTAAACTACCCTCGCTACCATCTCCTAAACCCTCATTGCCCTAGTTTTCTTCCTCTCGGTTGGGTCACTCCTTTCCAATCCATTAGCAGCCTTGTCCTAATCGTTGCTGCCCTTTCCCTTCCTTTCTTTACCTCGCTGGCCTCCCAAGTCCTCCCTCCTTACCCTACTCTCCTTTCCCGAGGTTTGCTGCTAGGGTTGCAGCAGGCCACTTTGGAGCTCGGTTTCCCCTGTTGGGACCTTCTTCCCTTCTCGGGTTCGTTCCTCACTCTTCTACCCCCTCCACGGTTGCTTTCCAAGGTCTGGTGCAGACTTTTTTCTGCCCTTTTTCCGAGCCTCTCCCAGCCTTTCACTTAGTGCTAAGGTTGCCCTTACAGTGGCAGCCTTCTTCCTATTCACGGTTGCCTTCCTTTGCTTCTCCCTTGACCTACACAGTCACAAGGAATAAGGTTAGTTTGTATTGTTTGTTAGTTTGGACTATCACTGTAAAGGGACTGTTCACACACACAATCTACAACACAGTTCAAAGTTGATGCAATCGTTTGGTTAATGCCTAGTTACATTTGTGTTGCTATCCCATACTCATATTGTTGTTAGTTAATGCTATTGATGCAAATTCAATATGGGATATTGCTAACATTATAATGCTGCTATACTGGTATTTACTGCTGGTACAAATAATACTATTGCTGTCATAATAACTGAAATACACACGTATTGCACATAATTACACATATACACATCTATTTCAGACCTTGTGTTAGCTATTTCAACTAAATGCACGTATTGGATGCCTTCATGAATATTGATAAATAACTGATACCTTGGTTATACTGTTGTTCATATTTTGTTCCAAATGGTTAATGATGCTTGCAGATGCTTGCAACTAAAGTCTGGAACTAGTGATTACACGATAATTCTAAGGGGATGATATTACATTTGTTTCATAACATTGGCTTGTTAGATTGATGATCCTCCATATTCGTATGACATTGTGTTAGGTATTATGAGACTTGGTCATTTCTTTATAAATGAACAATTGAAAGAATGTATTGTTAATTGCACTTACACATTTCACCTACACACGTAACACAACTCTTTGATTTGACTCCATAAGGTACTAGTCATTAACATCCTTGGAAGAGGTATCCTTTGTTGTCTAAGTGTTATTTCAGCGTTGTATTAGGGCTCTCCCCTCGAAGGCTTAGGCTTCCAAAGCAGTTGGGAGAAGTTGACTAAGGTGATAGTGGTCACTTCCTCCTAACATGCTTACCAATGGCTTGGACTACCATTTCAACCGGTAACAATGTCAAAAGGGTGAAAAGATATGTGGTGTCAAGGTGGTAATGATGATGTGATTGTAGTAGAGATATATTGTTTGGGAATGTATAATGAAGCCTCGAATCCCCTAAAGAAGTTGTCATTGATGTCAAACAAGGTGTCATTGATGTCAAAAACGTTAAAAGATATGTTGTGTCAAGGTGGTAATGATGATGTGGTTGTAGTAGAGATATATTGTATAATGAAGCCTTGAATCCCCTAAAGAAGAACCTAAGGAATCCCTTGATCACAAGTGTATATAAACCCAAAGCGGTCCCCTTATGGCGTAGCGGTTGCGCATGGCCCTCACGGGAAGGCACTTTGAGGTATACATAAGTGGTACAAATCCCCTAGAGAATCCCCTAATGATCGTGATGATGTGGAGCGTAAAGGAGTCCCTAAAGTGTCCTAAAGAAGTGTGAAGAATCTCCTAAATAAATGATGTTGGGTCACATGACCATGATGATAAGAAGTGTAAGAAAGTTCGTAAAGGTGTTTCTAAGTAATGTCAGTAAGAAATGTGAAGAAATTCTAAAATAGTGGTGTTGGGTCCACATGACCATGTGTGTGGGGTCACATAACCCATGTTGGAGAAGGCCCTAGAAAGCCCCTAATGTTGGTGCAAAGCATATTGAGATGAAGTGTGAAACATATCCCAAAATCATGATGATGGGTCCACATAACCCAGAAAGTAGTGGTGTTGGGTCTACATGACTACAAGGATTGGTCCATATGACCATGAGAAGTAGCCCCTGTAATAATAAGGATTAGTCCACAAGGCAATGTTCAAATAAAAGGTGAAGAAACCCATAAGCAATGGTGTTTGGTCCACTTGCCCATGAGTTTGGGGTTACATGACCCATGGTGGAGAAGGCCCTAAAGAGTATCCAAAATTGGACTGAAGCAAGTTGGTATGAATCTTGAAGTACCCCCAAAATAATAATGATTGGTCCACATGACCCTGAAAGTTGTGGTACTTTGGCCCATTAGACCACATGAAGCGGCAAGGATCCCCGCAAGAAATAATGGCGTATTCGCCAAGTATGATGATGTGTTCAAGCCCTAAGGCCCCCTTTAGAGTAGATATGGAGTGATATTGAAGTTTTGGCATGAAGTGTCATGATGGGTCCTTGAGGTGGGGTACTGACCCTTGAGACCCCCTTAAAACATGGAGATCCACGAATTAAGGATGAGTTTAAGGAGACACTAAAAGAAGCTACTAGATCATGATGAAGTGTATAAATAGAAGGCCAAACATTTCGTTTCATCATCAATCAAGTCTCTCTTTCTATTGCGCATCTTTGGAGAAAAAGTGTGAAACTTTTTGGAGGAGCAATTTCTGGGTATCTTTGAGGATGGAGGAGATTCACGAAAAATGGCATAACTTTCTCATACAGTATCAGAATTACAAAATTCTTGGTTTGTTGGAAAGATCGTTGAGAGGGCTATGTGATGAATTTACCTAGAGCCTCTTTTGGTTTCTATATTGTTTAGTCATCTTGTGATCTTGGCAAAGGTATGGTTCATGCTTGTGGGTTTCTCTTGTGATGGCCCATCTTTGCTCTAGGTATGTGAGCCTCTCTCTTGGCATATCTCTTTGAAGTCATTGAATATGGTATGGAGGTTATGATGATGGTTATCTTGGCATAGATCTGGTATGATTCTTGTACATGGGTCTCTCCTGTGATAGCCATGCCTCTCACGGACTAGGGTCCATCTTGTTGTCTTGAAAAGGTATGAAGTTTGTACATGTTATTGTGCTTATCTCTTGGCATACTTGATAGTGATATTGGCATAGATGATGGTGCACAATTTGTGACGATCATGGCATAGATCTTGGTGATTTGTTTGTATAGATCATGGTGATTATCTGGACATATTGTATGATGGTCTTGGCATAGATCATGGTGATTATCTTGGCATAGTCCATGGTTATGTGGTGGCATATGGCTCATCTATTGGAATGTTCAATGTTTTGGAAATGTCTATGATGTAAAATTTGAGGATCCAAATGAAATCAATGGACGATTATTTCTAGGTATATATTTGAGGCATGTACAGGTTGATATAGTGTGACAAGTATTGAGACAGTCTGACAATGATTGTGGCAATGTGACATTGACAGTAGCAATGTGGCAGAGGTAGTGATTGTGGCATTGAGATAGAGATAAAATGATTGTGACAAGGACAATTATACAGGTACAGGTTGACAGAGACAATGATTGGGGCATTGTGACAAAGATAGTGATTGTAACGGGTTGACAAAGGTAGTGATACAGTAATACAGGTGCAAGGACAAAGATACATGTACAAGTTGTCAGAGACAATGATACAGTGATCATTACAAATTGTTTCTTCTATTCATATTAGGGCAACAGGACGAGACAAGGATAGGAGATTGCAGTCTCCTTCAGGTTGGTGCCTAAGAATTGTGAGTTCGTCCTCACTGAGGATTAGAGTCCTCTCTACAGGTTGGAGCCTATGACCTTAGGGAGTTGTAACCTCCTTTCAGTTGGAGTTGATAAATTAGGGGGTTGGAGCCTCTTTGGTGCCAGAAAATCAAGGAGTTGGAGCTTCCTTCCAGTTGGAGTTGGTAAACACATTGAATGTAATCTCTATATTATAAACAACATCTTTTGTGATTTTTCCCCCAGTACTTGCGTTTCCACGTAAAAATATTGTGCACTGTGTATACTTCCTATGTGATGATGATGTGATCATGATATGCTTATGAAATGTAAAGATTGATAATGTATTAATGAATGTTGTACTTTGCAAGCTGTTGATAATCAAGTTTTGAAAAGTAATAAAAGGTACACACACTAATCCACCCCCCTCTCAGTGTGTTCAGTGTATCCAACAACTTTCATTTGATGTTATAATTGGCCTTGGTAGGATTATTTTTAATCAGTAGGAGAGAACAAGTAAATTGGTTAACTTGTTTATTTCTCTTATTTACTTATGCAAAGAGATCTTGAAGGTGTATATTTTACTTTTTTGTATGCATACTTCATCTAATTTCTTACATAGATGATACCATATATTACACTTTTGTTGTAGTATTGTTCAAAATTGTGCAAGGATATCTCACTTAATGGAGCGGTGGATATAGTTTGACTCCACCACATCTTCATGCCTTTTTGGGAAGATCTCAATCCCTCCACTCTCCACTAGAAGACTCCATTGCATGAGTTTCCAAGATCTAAGCTTCCTTTCTACCCTCTCTCTTTCATTACATTTTATATTCTTTTGGTTACCATACTCGTACTAGTTGCAAAGTAGTTCAAATTTAAATCAAATTTGAAAGCAACTTTTCTAGTATGAGGTTTTAAAGTTAGATCTAAGTCCTTAAAGCTCAAATATTTCATTAGTAGATCTATCTTTTGAATCTAGCTTTCAATGCAATAAAAGTTCATATTTCGACATTCGAAGTTAGAGATAATATTTTTATGCCTTTAAATGTCTATTTGGCATCTTAGTGCTATAATTGCTTACTGTTTTTTTACTTTTGACGAACAGGTGGAAGGGAGTGCTGCCAAATTTCAAATTGTTTGGACTATCTAGGGCTCACTCTTCATCCATACCTTTCTTCGAACCGTTTAAAATCTAAACAGCTTGTAAACTTGTGGTTCTTAATTCATAATACACCACAAGTATTCCTTATTGTAATTGTCACAATAGAAAGAACAAGTGGGCTACCCAATGCCCACATCCCATCCCCCCAGGGGGAATCTGAGTCGTCTCTTGTGTGGTGTGATTGTTAGATTAGTTGTTTTGTTTCTCTTGGTTAGCTTAGTTAGATTGTTTTCAATTCCTTTTTATTTTGTTTACAATAAAATACTAATCACTACACTTTCTCGAAGTATAGTACTAGTTGAAAGGGCTTTCCCGAGTTAGTAGTGCTTCGAAAAGAGATTCATAGTTAGTAATTATATAACATTTTTTTTCATCGCGAGTAGTTTAACTTTCCTTTTTTAAGTTTATTTTTGTAGTTTGCAAATGAAGTAATGAATTAGACTATGTATTCCCAAAGTACCGGAAGAGCTTGCTCAAGTAAGGGATGAGAGATTCGTAGTCCTTCAATTAGTTAAAAAACTTCACAATTGGTTAATTCTAAAACGAACCAAGGCTCTTGTCCTTGTATGCTCTGGACCTCTACGGCTTGTCTGATTAGTTGGCCCTATCAAAAAGGGATTAGAGTAACTAGTCTAATAGAACAATCCACATAAAGCTTTTTTTTAGAACTCGAGAGGTCGTAGAGAGTGAATATCATATACTCAGGGAGATACTCATTAATGAGATTCGTTCTCTCCTTGTTGCACACTTCATAAAGATGCTCTTGCGCTCAGTTCAAGAAAGTGAGTTTTGGTGGGCCAAACCAAGAATAAACCCACTCAGTAATAAGAACTAAAATTTTCCAACGAGACAATTACAATACTTTCCCGACACAACATTACCTCGCACTTTACAAGCATACACATTTTGCAATATCACATTTACTTTGGGAACTGGTCTCTTACTTGATTATCTAAGTTTTATGCAAAAATAGTGATTTATGTTATATGTTGTGGATGAACGTTTTTTCATATTGTCGCCGTGCTAAAAATTAATTAACTCCTAGAATAGTTGTTGTTTCTTTCATAGATTAATAGCCTTAGATTTTCTTTTATTAGGGACCACCCCCCTTGGCTTCGCCAGGAGTTAGCATAGACAGAGGATTCAAGATCAAGTGACAGTAGCTTGACTTTGGTTTGCCCCCAAGGTCGCACCCAATGGCTTGAAGATTTCGGCCACACGACCCGAGGTACGAATTAGGTAGCAACACTGCTCATGGTGATCTTGCCACGTTTGATTTCACGGATCCATTTCCACAAACAACAACCCACGCACCAAATGTAGGATCCATTTCAATGACGTTTTTAGGGCTGTCATCTTGAACTACACAAAAATAGGGCATGTACCTCACTTACTCTTATCACAAGGGTTGAGCTTATCTCTGATATACTACTCTATAGATTCCCAGATACATACATAGAAAATAAATTTCAAATATGATATATAAGAAGCAATAATAAACTCATTAACTGTTGAATATGTGCAGCAGAACTGGAAATCAAACACGCATAAACACAATGATTTACCCTGGAAACCCCAATGTGGAAAAGCAGCATCTGTGGTCTTTCTTCGATCTCGAGCCAGAGAAAAATATAGAGTTTATACAATCAAAAATTTAAACAAGTAGAGAAACTTAGCGAGACGAGCCTTAGATCTGCACTATGTTGTTGGAAGTGAGGTGCAGGAGCAAGGAGCAAGAGCAGAGCGAAAAGCGAAATTTTCAAAAGCTCCCATTTTGGGAGAGTTTCAAGAGCATTTTTTGTATAGTATATATTTTGATGGATTAAACATGTAGGATGTTGAATTAGCTATAGCATACATGGATTAAACCATATAACATCAATCTAGTAGTTATAACATATACCATTATCACCAAATGATCAACCATAAAATATTTTATAGGAGCTTCGCAAAGAAGGGAGGTACCATATCATTGTCATCAAATGATTAACCTAGTATAGGAGCTTTTAGTATAGGAAAGGGAGAGAGTGCGTCGAGAGCGCCTTGGGAGCGTGCTCCCAAAACTGGGAGCAATTTGGGAGCGAGCTTCCAAAGGAAGCGAGCTTCGGGAGTGGGAGGGAGGGGGTGGGGGGCACTCCCACGTAGCATAGGATCTGCATGCAGCTGCACCTATTGCTGTGAGCAATGCGCCCTTTGCTCTACTTTGCTCTGAATGTCTAATAACTTCCTCTGCCAATCTTTGGAAGACGTAACTACCTCTCTATCTCTGAAGAAGCGCTCCTTTTGTGCCCCTCTTAGTCTGCTCTGCTCAACTGATGAAGAACTATGCCCTTCTCTCTCAAAAGTGCGCCCTTGCTCTAGAATTGCGCCCTCTTTGCTCAGTAGTGTGCCCCTCTTTCTATCTTAGTTAATCTCTGATTGAGATCTCAATGTGCCCTCCTCAGTCTCTGATGAAAAACCCTCGCTCTCACAACTTTAAGATATGCACCCCATCTAGAGAAGTGCGCCTCTCTCTCTCTCTCTCAAGAATGCCCCTCTACTCCTCTACTCCTCAAATCTTTGAAGAGATCCTGTGTGATCCTCTCTCACACAACAAGAATGATGCGCCCCCTCAATCTTAGAAGGATCTGCCCTCACTCTATCAGGAATGTGCCCTCAATCTCCCTCAAAAGAATGTGCACTTCCTCATGCACTAATTCACCCTCTCCATGCAAACCAATCGCCCCCCTTGTAGCCTCTCGCTATCTAAACCTGTTTCACACAAGTTCGATCAATGTGATGATCTCTCACACTCTTGGAATGATGCGCTCCAATCAATCTCTGAAGGATCTGCACCCTTACTCTCTACCCAGCCCTCTCGGCTCAAAAAGTGAACCCTTAGTCTCTAAGGTGCACCCTCCTCCCTGATCACCTGTATCTCCCAAGTGTGATGATGTCTTTTACCCTCTACAACCTTTTAATAACTCACTGGTGAAATTAGGGCCAAAATCCCTAATTTCACTTTCATGCAAATTACACTTCTACATTAAAAAATGGTGAGACGCTTTGTCAAAACAAGTTGAAGAACATGACTTCCTTATGGAGTTTGTGGGATGTTAGGACGAGCATGCTTGAAACGATAGTCGAGCTATGTGAAGATGACGATACTGATGTTTTCAACAAATATGAGGTGATTCAAAGCATCTTCCATCTCCTTCGCCAACTAAGCTTCTTTACTTGGCCACTTGTAAGTGAGACAGAGAACCCATTTCATTGAACGATGAGGTGGCTTTGTACAGGCTCCAAGAAAATTTGGATGTCACATGTGGCTTTAACAGTGATATTTCATTTCAGAAGTGTTCCATTTTTTGAACCAAAACCTTAATCGCAACCTCTGTTCTTCTCCCTATGCCTTGAAAAACTTCTCCAAAGGAACCGATACCAACTTTTAACTCAGAAAATTCTATGCTCCACTATGAGAATGGTAATGGTAATGAAGGTTTGGATGGATATGATGAAGACTGAAACATTTGATCCCATGAATTAATCATGTCAATTGATTTTAAAGGATTGATCTTTGAAATTCTCGTGGAGATGAAGGTACAGAAATACCTCTTTGAATGGACTTGTCAACATCTTTTGGACAACTGGATTCTGCCTTTCCTTCCTCTATAACTGCTTCCTTCATCATTGACTGCAAAGTTTGCTGCATATTCAAACTGGCTTTCAGAAACGTTAGTTCTCTCTCATCTGCAGTAGCACTCTCTTCCCCACCATAATCACAGCATTCATTACACGAACAACTCTGACAATATCACCACCAATTTCTGGTGTAATGTTCATACCTTTCCTGCCAGAGATATATCATTTCTAAGCCATACCAGGCATTAAGGGTCAACTCGCAGTGCACTTCAACAAGTAATGCATTCTCAAATTTCTCCATTGCAACATATTTGTGACAACAAAGTGTATGAGCATAAATAAAACTTGAATCAATCTGTATGGCTCATTGAAAAATTTTTAGGGCGATCTCATCATCGATCCTTTCTGTAAAGTGTAAACTATAACAATTTACCCAAAACACATCAAGCTTGAGGAGATAAATGATCGATTGCATTCAATACCTGAGCTAATAACTCAGCTTCATTTTCTCCTTCATGTGCTGAAACATGCATGTCTTCAACAAACAAACACAAATAGCCTAGTGGAAACTCACTGGTCCTTAACCCTTCCAAATTGTTGTGGAGCAATTTCAAGGGTTAACAGGTCCTTACTTTATATTCGTTTCATTTTATAATAATAAAAGTCACTTTATAATGTAATGTCGACTTCACTAACATAGCCCATAGATTTCAATTAATAATTACTAGACTTACAATTAGCAAATCAAAAGGTTCATTACTGCCATGTTCGTCATGTCCCACAAGGTTCACTAAAGGTGCATCATCTTTAATGCCATGTTTTCCGTGTCCTCTACGTGTGATTCCTAGGATGTTGTATCCCAACTATTGTACTCTATTGTTGTCCCCTTCTTGATGTGGCTATATGACTAACAGTGGAATAGGAAGTGTTGCTTGGTCTCCACCTACCCTATTCCACACACCTGGCATGTTCTGCATTCCTACACCTCCCTTGGTTCCATCCATCTTCCTATCTCACATCTTCGCCTATCTAAGCTTCTCCTTAATTTGGCTAATATACATTTTCTCTCAACAGGATGTTTATTTTCAGACAATCTACTTTGATTTCACCTTCCAAGTTGAAGTTCTCTTTTAGTCTTTTGTTCCCTTTGA
>LPNX011118492.1:996254-1011842 GCA_001517045.1 Pseudotsuga menziesii
TAGCAAGCTTGTATGTGAATTTCTAGCATACTTCATGAAACTACAATGAAGACCAAATGATAACATAACAATGGCATATGAAGATGTTGTCACCAGGAGGACTAAAATGGAAAATGTACACGAAAATCTATTACATGATTAATGAGACCTATCAAAGTGCAAGGCAATAACATTGATTAAAATCAATACATTAATAGCTATAATCATGAACCCGTTGCACAAGAGGAAACAACAAATGCATGCATACAAATGTCCTCCAAGGAAGAAACCAATTATTTAATCCCATAGAAGAAAAGTAAAAGGCAACGATCAATGCAAGATGTAAAGTGATATGGCCTGGTAGGACATTAGGTGACATAAACGCCAAATAGAATAAACCAGCATAGATCCATCTTAACCCCAGATCTACCAAGCACCGAGAGGGATCCAATTTCTTGAGGTGTAAATTTTTTTTATCTTAAATTTTTTACATGTTTAAAAAAATTTACACCTCAAGAATTTTGATCCCTTGTTTGCAGCAGATTGAAATTATTTGTTGATTAAATATTTTTTTCGATTGTGCGGAGATTATATAATATAAATATATCAAAATAGGCATGACTTTCTAGTTCAGGAAATCACTTTTTAGTTTTTAGTTTAGGCCGACATGATTTTTTATATTTATTTATTTTTAATATTATGTTAGGAACGTTAGGAACGCATCTCCCCCATACTGGGCTGTAGAGCACCTCGCTACTCTCGGTGCAAAAATTCCCCCCTATTACAACAATTAGAGTGTGATTTCAATTCACAAATACTTGTGTTTCATATGACAACCAAGCACAATGAGATCCACCACCACTTCATTATGGATGTAAGTGCAAAACAAAGAAGGTAAAGTCGCATATTGCATTTTTCAATATTAACTTGCAAAAATTTTTACAAAAACATTGACCATGAAATTATTTCAAAAGTTGCAAGGAGATGCTTGGTGTAAAATAAATCAATATGGTTAAAAGGAATCTCATAGGGAAACCCAAGGGATACTTTCCCACACGTGAAGGGCATCTCTAGTAAACCCATCAGTGTAGATTAGTGTGCCTAACCCAGGGGATTCAAACCAAGCACATCCTAGGACAGATCTAGCAAAATGCTCAGAAACATTGGTGACAACCAGTTGAGCTACCCCCTCAAGCTAGGTAATGACCATTTTTTATTAGATGATCTAGTCTGCTAAAATTAAAAGTTTGGTCAAAATTAGAAATGTATGGCAATTTTAGAGCGGCAAACTAATTATGGAGTGCTCTATTTCTATCTGTAGGATTTTATAATACAAACAACTCTGGATGAATATTATAATACAAATATGTCTTCTTATGCAACAGGAATCTAAGAGTTTAGTGTGAAAATTCTCATCTCTTGTGCATGTGTACTCTTAACCAGGAACATATTATGTTTATACTTCAAAGGTTGACATTCAATTTCAAAAATCAATATTCAAAGCGTTGAGGTCAATGTCATTTTTCAATATGCTTTTGAATGTTCAAATTAGTGTTCTTGTTATTATTAACATTACACATTTGGTACACCCAAAAAGATTTGTCTAGACATGCAATGTCTGTGCAAAATCAATTTCGGTGATTGTATCTCCAATGTGAAATGATTACAACATAGACCATGTTTGAGAAGGGATGAAATGAAATGTTTCAATTAAACAAGATTCCTAGATGACAATTTCCTATATGCTTGTTGTTGCCGCCTAATTCGCACCTCGGGTCACGTGGCAGAAATCTTCAAGCGACTGGGTGAGACCTTGGGGGCAAGCAAGAGTCAAGTGTTGTCACTTGATCTTGACTCCTCCGTCTAGGCTCTCTCCAAGCAAAGCCAAGGGGGGTGGTCCCTAGTAAAATAATCTAAGGTTTGTTTAATCTATGAAAATAAAACAACTAATCTAAGAGATGTAATGATATAAAATATTGTAACGAAGATAATCTGCAAAATAAGTTATATCACCATCATATAAATGACATTCACTAAACACATCCATTAATTTAAATGCTCAGAAATAAATGATATGATAAAGACCAGTGGTGTTGGAGTGCTTGCATGTAAGAGGGTTGTTAGTGATGTCTCAATAAGTATTGCAATTGTCTCAGTTGGTTCGTTTTAAATTAATTAGATGAGTGATTAAGGAGTGGGATGATTGTTGGTCAATTTCATTATAGATGGTGATGACCTGATTGTTAAGAGAATAGAGGATTCCAAATATACCCGAGCGGTATGAGGAATATGTCCGGATTTACTAGGAAGTGGCTCTCACAGTGACGTGTAAGCTAGATGGAGTTGTGGGGTTGTGTTCAACACTACACCAACAAGGGTGTAGTCTAAGGGGACCCCACGGTCACTTTCTAGTAGTTCCTGCTTCACTTGAAGAATTTCCCCACAACTTCATGATAACGAAATAAGTATCAGATTTTCACTTTGGGAATTAATTGGAGTGTTAAACTAATTACTAGTCACTCCAATATCTTTTTGATTGCCCAACGATCTAGCCAATGCCCTGTAGTGTTCACAAGAGCATACGAGAATTGAAGCCTTGTTTATTTTAAGAATTTTAAACCTTAATGTGAATTGATGAAAATATCAATACCAATACTCTCATTTCTGAGAACATGGTCGGATTCGTTAATTTTAAAGCAAGAAAGTAAAAACTTGAAAAAAATGAAAAAAATATGTGAACCCCCCCTGGGGGATGGGGTGTGGGCACTTGGTTGCCCACTTGCTTCTCTTTTTTACAATCATTATGATAAGAAAATGTGTGCTCCTTTGTAAGATAGGAAACACAAATTTACAAGTTGTAAGGCCTTCGAAAAATGGCCACAGAAAAAGAAGTAAGAAGAGGGGTCTTCGAATAGCTTAGATCTTCAAAATTTGGCCAGAGTGCCTCTCTACTCGATCATCAATTGCTGCAAAACAGCAAGTAAAGTTATGCTAAAAATTATGGATTAACCAATTAAAACATAGAAAAAAATTAAGTACTTTCAAATATAAATTTTGCAACTTTTGACAAGTACTTGCTTGAGTTTATATCTATAAAATATAACTTTTAAAATCAGATCTGAACTGTTAAGTGCATATAAAAATAAGATTAGTATGATATTCTTTCAAGTATGAATAAGATTTAACTATGCACGGAGAGCTAATAACCGAAATTTTAAAACTTTATGTGATGAAAAGTGAGAGAAAGAATGCCCCAAAAGATGTTAGAAAGTGACAACAAAGAAGGTCTTCCTGCATGCATGTGTCCTTGCATGCAGAAGACTTAAATTACGAAGCCAATTGTATTTAATTTACTTTTCCTAAGTTTACTTTGGAAAATAAATTAAAGTGACCTAATTATTAATTGACTTTAATGAAACATTTTTTTATCAAGTGAAAGTGAGATTAGGGTTTCCGCTTAGCATAAATTTATAAAAGAAAAATCAATTGGTGGACAAGACACAGTTGTTGTATTCCAACACAGACAGGATACGGACAGAGAGAGAAAGTCAAACGGAGGGTATTGCAGAGAAGACGGAGGAGCTAACCGACAGGGTCACTAAGCTTTCAGGGGAGACGAGGGTCATACAAGATGCACAGGGAGCAACTACAGAGGAGGCCGTACAGACCGTACGAAACCATACAGCCACATGTGGGAGAACATACAGTTGGTCGTACAGTCACGCAGATGTTAAAATGTTACCTAGGAAAAGGTGTCTTTATCATGTGTGATGTCTAGCATGGTGGGGACACATTAATATGTTGCCTAGCCTTAATGTCACTTTTAAGTGTCATTAGTGTTCTAATTTTAAAGTGAGTTTCACTTTATTATAAAGTGACAAAGTGGGTCACTTTAATAAAGTGACATTATAATTTTAAAGTGAGTTTCACTTTATTATAAAGTGACAAAGTGGGTCCCTTTATTAAAGTGACATTAATTAATTAGTTGAATTAATTAATGAGGGTTAAAAGTGAACCATTGGATTAAATCTATTTTGACCATTGGATTAAAAAGTAAAAGCCTAACCCTAAATGAAAGAACAAAAAGGTGAATGCAAAGATAGACTTCAATTCATTCTTACTCTACGCTGGAGGAGAGACGAGCAGAGAGAGAAAGGACGAGAGCTAGGGTTTCATCATTGGAAATATTAATTTCAGAGCAAGAAGAAAAGGGGCCGTACAGCAGAGATTGAATACTGGAGTGGCACGTTTTCCAAAGAAGATTCAGCCATTAATATTGCAGACCGTACAGAACAGCAAGGGATAAATTATTGGCTCGATTTTCTAGAAAATGGACAGCAGACATTAATGATTGCAGACCGTACTCCTTCTGGGTGTACCGTACAGCAGAGTTAAAGTGTTTCTCTGTGGCACGCATTCCAAAATCCGTACAGCAAATGATAGATCAGTCTGGCACGTGTGAAGGCAGTTCATCTCAGAGTTCTGTGGCACGTGTGAAAGGTGTTCTCCTTTGTATTTCTATAGCAGCCGTACAGTCAAGCAAATGACACATATTTCCAAGCTGGAAATGCAGAGATAAGTTATCTTGTGTTCATTGTAAATTCTGAAAGTGCCCTAAGAAATTAATAAAAGCTCTCTATCTCTCACAGGTTTTCCCATCTTGGGTTTTTCCTGGGTCATTGACCAAAATCCCTTGTGTCAAATTTATGGTTTGCATGTTGATTTTAAAAGTGAAAAGATGAAGTAGATTTAGTATTTCATTTACAGGCAGAGAAATTTTTCATTTCCAGAATTCATTTCTTGTGAAAAATTATTTACATATGCTAAGTGGGCTGAATTAAATGCATGCTTGACTGAGATCAAAGTTAAATCTGCTAGTTTAAATTTCATCAGCAAAGGTGTGTTGGGTTTGTTGGGGTTGTCCAGTGATTATGCTAGGTGTTATTTCACCAAGTTTGGGTGATTAGCAGTTGATTGTAAAAGTTGCATATTTTCTCAATAATAAAATCCATATCTGACTGTTGCACTGGTTTTCCCATCTTGGGTTTTTTCGGGGGTTTCTATACCCAAAATAATAGTGTCTATATTGTGATGTGATGTGAAATATTTCTCAGCACTTTATATTTCGCTGCATACTTGTAAAAGATATCCATATGTGGTTATCAGTAGAAACTTTGAATATACTGTTTAGCCCTAGTTTGAATGCTAAAGGAAAATTTACATGGTATTAGAGCTCTGGTGAGCTAAATTCTGAAAGACTTGCAACAGCAGTGATAGATCGGGGGCAGATCTATTGAAGACACAACCTAGATTGCAGATCTAGGGTTTGACAGGTACACTTCAGTATGGTCGTGGAGTTAAGAGTAGAGGATAGACTCGAGGGTGCTCAGAACTTTCCTACATGGAAAGAAAGGCTCACAAGGATCCTGGATGTCAGTGATGCAGAGGAGCACATTGAATCCACAAAGGTTGCAGCCACAAATCCGACAGATTTGATAGCTTGGAAGAAAATTGATTCCAGAGCCATGTTGATCATCCTGGATGGGGTGAAGGATCACATAGTCCCTCACCTTTCTGAGAAGAAGACCGCATCAGAGATGTGGAAGGCTTTGGAAAGTCTGTACCAAAGCAAGAACGAGAACCGGAAGATGGTGCTGCAAGAGAGGATGCGCAGCACCAAGATGGCCAAGTGAGACAGAGTGGTGCCTTATCTCACAAGGCTCACACAGATCAGGGATGAGCTTGGAGTTGTTGGCCATAAGACTGAGGATGAGGAGCTAGTTCGAATAGCCCTCAATGGCTTCTCTAAGCCATGGGACACCTTTGTCAAAGGCGTTGTGGCTAGGGAGAAGATCCCTGATTGGCAGAGACTATGGGATGACTTTGTGTAGGAGGAGACCCGCATGGGTCAAGGATTAGGATCATCCAGCAGTGCCCCACAGATTGTGGATGAGGAGGCTCTATCCCTAACAGGGAAGAGCAAGGGTAAGGCAAAGAGGAAGAAGGATGGTAAGAAGAACCATGATGTATCAAAGGTCAAGTGTTTTATTTGCCACAAGAAGGGACACTTCGCCTCCCAGTGCCCAGACATGGAGAAGAAGAGTAACACTCAAATGGTTCGATCTGCAGAGGTGGAGGAGTTCAGCAAGAACTTCGATGAGGAGTTTTCCTTGATAGCTTGCATGGCAAGCACCACATGTAGCAGTATTTGGTACATCAACAGTGAAGCATCTAGTCACATGACTGGACAGAAAAGACTGTTAAAGGACTTGCATGAGGGTGGAACAGGATCCACGTTGAGCTGGGTAATGATGCACGGTATCAGGCGCGGGGAGGTGGCATTGTTTCATTTCAAAGGGAGTCTAGCAAACCCCTCAGTTTTTCTAATGTGTTATATGTTCCAGGATTGACCAAGAACCTCATATCAGTCTCCACTCTAAAGGAAAAGGGATATCAGGTGAAGTTTCGATACCATATAGTGTATATCAGGCCCAAGGGGTCAAATAAGAGATTGGATCGGGTGGTTGGCATCAGGATCGGGAAAGTGTATAGACTACACTTTGAGCCTACAGAGGCTCTAGTCAGCAACGACAGCAGTCAGGGTGAGTTGTGGCGTAGGAGGATGGCACACTTACACCATGGAGCACTAAGGCACTTGAGACAGGCAGTTATTGGAGTTCCTCAGGTACAGGAGGAGAAGCATAACCACTGCAAGGTTTGTGCTTTGGGGAAGAACATCAGGAAGCCTTTCCCACAGAGTGAGCACAAGTCTAAGGAGCCCTTGGAATCGGTGCATTCGGATGTATGCGGAACTATGAGTGTCCATTCTTTCAATGGTTACAATTGCTGCGTAACCTTCATTCACGACTATTCCAGGAAAACCTGAATATGTTTCCTGAAGGCCAAGTCAGAGGTCTTTGAGAGGTTCCGGGAGTTCAAGACTCTCGTGGAGAACCAAATAGGAAAGAATATTCGGCTGTTGAGGACAGACAACGGGGGTGAGTACACCTCCAATGAGTTCCTGGATTATTGTTCGACAGAGGGGATCAAGAAGGAGCACACTGTGCCTCATACCCCAGAGCAAAATGGAGTGGCAGAGCGGAGGAACAAGACTATGGTAGGAGCAGCCAAGGCCATGCTATTTGATCAGGGATTACCACTATTCCTTTGGGCCAAGGCATATAGAACTACAGTGTACATTCAAAACAGGTGTCCCCACACAGCTTTAGAGAGAAAGACAACTGAGGAGGTCTTCACAGGCACTCGGCCAGATGTGAGTCACATTCGCTTATTTGGGAGAGTCTGCTATTGTCATGTTCATGCTGACACTAGGAAGAAGGTGGACCCTTCTAGTAAGAAGGGGTTACTTGTTGGATACAACGAGACTTCGAAGGCATACAGAGTATACATTTCTACTCGCAAGAGGATCATTATGAGTAGGGATGTTAAGTTCGATGAAGACAGGGCCTTGAGGTGATCTATGGACTTACCAACAGAGCAGCAGCCAGCACAGGACAAGGGGGTTGAGCTGGAAGATCCAGAGGTACAAGTACAGGTACAAACACAGGGCACAGGTTCTGGTAGTCAGAGGGAGTCAAGTGGACAGGATCCTCCTATCGTTGATGGGGAGGATGAGCAGCGGCAGGAGGAGGACATCCAGCAGCCGCGACAGGCAAACACTAGGCCATGACCTAAGTGGTATAGGTCCATTGTTCACGATTCCAGACAGGTGAGTCTTCCACAGAGATCTTTTAGACGGAGCGTACCACCAGAGAGACTCGGTTATATGGCATTGATGACAAAGTTGATTAACTTTGAACCTTCCAGTGTCGAAGAGGCTGCACAACATGACGTGTTGCAAGAGGCCATGGTTGAGGAGTGTTGACACCTTTCACACACCTAGGGGAGAAGTGGAAGAAATCTTCAAGCCACTCGGTGTGTCCTTGGGGCAAGTCTCGAGTCAAGGCTGTCACCTTATTCTTGACTCCTCCGTTTAGGCCAACTCCTAATGAAGCCAAGGGGGTAGACCTTATTAATTGCTAAGGTTGTTAAGGCTTTAGTGTTTATGGTGATGAATGAGATACTTAGGTGTTTTGATAAACAAATTTAACTCAAGATATTTGCAATATTGATTAAACCACAACAACATAAAGATTAATACTTGATCAGCAAAGTACGCGGAAACATATGACGATATCAAAAAGAGACCAATGTCAATAATGGAGTCCACAAATGAAATTGTTGTTGAATTACAGAAAGAAATGTTGCAAGTGCTCTTGGTCAAATTTTAAGTTAATGTGGGAGGAGTTGATTAAACTTATGTAATGTCCTCTTCCGATTAGGACTTGAGGCCCAAAACCGCTAACCTATGTGATTCCTGTGGGTTCGAGCAGTTACTGACAGCTAGGGAATCAGCTAAGGACTGATGCCATCCATAGAAGATCTAGGGCATCATCATTAGGTCAAGAAGGGCCACCAGGGCCAAAGGCCACCTTCGTGCATGCCATCCAAGCATTATTTAATGATGCATGCACTCTTTAAGTCTCCATCCGCATGCATGCAAGTCAACTGCAAATTAGAAGATAAAGTGACCTAATTAGGTCAAAGATTAGGGTTTTTGCAGATGAAAGTTATAAAAGGAGGATAAAGCGAAAGGAGACTTCACTTTTGATGATTATTATTTTGGGAGCTCTTGGATAGCAGCACAGCAGTTGGGGTTGGAGACGGAGTCTTCAACTAGTGGGATTTCGGTAGTGAAACATCTACCCTAGTATCATTCAGGGTAAGCCATACAAGTTCACCATTTGCTCTTACATTTCATTCATAAGTTATCCAGTATATGGTATAGATCGTTGCAGGGACATGTGTGCAGCCATAAGGGGGGTTTTCAGCCAGAAAGCCCTAATCAGTTGTTGGGTCTTCAGATCTCAGTTTTTCTTCAAAACCCAGGCACCATTCTCATCATCAGCATCCTACTCCGACATCCGGTGATTATCAGATCCGACCGTGCTCATCCGGAGTAGTTATCAGCGATTCCGGGATTAAGGGGGCGTGAGCAGCTACCTCTCTGGATCAATTCGCTAGCCTGCCTAGAGACCTCAGAAACTCTTCATGTACCAGGCATTCTCTCCGGCACGGGAAGGCTATCAGTCCTGCAAATCAGTAGCATCATCGAACACCTCCTTCACTGAAAACGTCACCCTTATCTGATCGGGGGTTCTTGCTTTTGGTGTTTCACCAGAAGCGGAAGATATCAGTCCATCTTCGGTTCAGTTCTTGATGCTTGCATACCCTCTCAGGAGCAGTCCAGCCAGCTTATCAGTGGTAAGTGTTCATTCTATCTCACAAACCCTAACCCTAATTTTTGCTATAAAATAGGGATTTTTGCATGGCAATTTGCATGCCCCGTTGTATCAGAATATTTGCATAGAAATAGAAAATATCGGGATTTGGGATACTACAACTTAGGGGCGAAGTGGACTCCCAATATACACGAGGGTACAGGGAGTATGTCCAAAACCCTTAACTGATACGGCTACCCGCAAGGAATATGTAGGCTGGTTGGAGTCTCTAAGACGGTGTTCAACACTACACCGCAAGGGTGTAGCCTAACTGTGTCTCGAGGTCACTACCCAGTTGTTCCTACATCCTTTGGTTAATTTGCCACCGCAACAGCTTAATTCGAGGCGTTGGAGTTTCACCTGGGGAGGTTTATTGAAAATGTGAAAACTAATTATTCTAGTCACCCACGCTGCTTTTGATGCAGTCGACTGATCGGATGAACCGCAGCCAGTGCAGAGCAAACACAACAGAGTCTCGGTAATTTTTAAGGATTTTAACTTTGTGTTCTTTGGTAAAAAAAAAAACCCTCCAGGAATCTCTTTCGGTCCAAATGGACCTCAATCGGGAAAGCGAGGAGGCATTGATTTTAGATAAAAAGAATATGCAAGAAAACTCCACAAATTTTCTAATTAGTCCTACCACGCGTCTCTTTCCCCTTTCGGGACAATCGGGATGTCGTGGGGTAAGTAGTATTGTTATTTTGAATTTAAAAATATTGAAAGCTTGGATTGAAGATTCAAAGTATACAATGCTGCAAAATACAACTAAACTGAAGAAAAAATGAAAAATGCAAAAAACCACCAAAACGCAGATTTCCCCCCTGGGGGGATGGGGAGTGGGCTCGAAAGAGCCTACTCTATATCTTTGTTATTAATTCGTTACAAAACTTTGGAAGAAATTCACTTTGATCCTTGTTATCAGGGATCCAAAGGCTTACAACACAAGAAGAAAAGAAGCCCGGCTGAGGGGGGAACTTCCTGGAAGCTCCGGATGGCCCAAAATTTGATTTTTGGGCAGCGTATCCTCCTCCTTTTGGACAGACCTGCTAAAAACCAGCGAGCAAAGTTTAGTAAAAAGTGCCCAAAAACACATTGGAAGTGTCTTTGGACAACTCAAAAATTACCCAAAAATATCTAAGTTAAAAAAGTTGAAAAAGGGCGCAAAAACAAACCAAGGAAAGCAAGTTTTCCTTGGAATCTTGGCTTGCCTTTTGGGCAGCCAATATGATTTGCACATCTATGCTAGATATAACTTTAATACTTGAAAAGAAAAACTATTGTATGCAAGCTATAGATTTTACTGAAAATGCCATGCAAAAACCGATTCCTTTATGCCAAATCTATTCAAAATGAATGAACAATGCTTACTATATCTGATCTATTCAAAACTTGAGAACTAGATCTAAGTGCAAGATTTATATTTTTTTAAGAAAAGATCTAAGTAAACAAGATGAGTAACAAAGGGGAACAATTGATTTTAAAAGAGGAGAAAGAAAAGAGAAAGAGTATTTTTTGCTGCCAGGGGTTTCGCTTTGGAACACTTTGTAGTGAGATGCCGAGGGACTATGTCTTTCGTATTTGCTTTGAAATGGGTAGCATCAAACTAGATCCACACCGTTTCGGATCTAGGAAATCTAAAATTCAACCAAAACTCAAACAATACCCATGAGATCTTGAAATCATATACAAAAAGAGGTTAATAACGTATGAAAATAAACTTATTTAGCATGCAATGTTTGACCTCTAAGCATACAATGATAATATAGAACTTAAAGTAATCTTACTTTCAACTCCTATTCCTACCTGTTCAAAGAAACCATCATAGGCAAGATATAAGCCACAAGTAATGCATAAAAAATTGGAAAAATACAGTTTTTTACCTCAATAATGCATGACAATCTTGATCCACACAACAGAGCACACCACCACTAGCCTCCAAAGCTTTCTTTTATTCCAAGCAAAATAGCAAATAGCATTACAATTTACAATAGCATGCGCTCTCTTACTCCAAACCCAACTAGTTTGTGAGAGAGGCAAAGGCTTTATTTATAGCAGGAGAGGCTTAGAGGGCGCCTCTACCAACTGAAGAAGACTAAGGGTGAACTTGAGATTGAGAGTGAGTTTATCCCTTGATTTGGGCGAGTTAGAGGGAGTTACACGCAAGAAAAATGTGCCACCTCTCAAGAGGTAGGCACAACCCCTCTTTGGGATCTCCAAAACATGCCAGATGAGTGCCACATGAGCAATTATGCCCCCTTCTAAGGAGGAAAACATCCCCTTAATATGGCAAACTCATAGTAGCTTCAATCAACACTAAAGCTGACACTTTAATCAAGGAGATGTCTTGCCTTAAATCTTTTGAATTATTGTAACTTCGAAGAACATTCTAAATGCATTTTATTGATGGAACCTTTTGGAGATGTTATTATTCCTCCATCAGGATGATATTATTGCATTAGGTCAGTAGAGAGTCATGAGGAAAACCCTCCATTGTAAGTCAGGTCATTAGCACCCTCCTAAATATAATATTAAGTTGTTTTGAGTCCTCCTAGAGAAGTCGGCCCAGTCAAGTTTAGTAGGGCCGACTTAGTTGAGTGAAAAGTTAAGTGAGAGGAAGAATATAAATAGAGGCGCTCCTCATTTGAAACACACAGACACACACTTGTGTAGCGCATGAGAGAGAGAGAGTCTTATCTGCAAGGAGGAGATGGACCAGTCTGAGGTTTCATCTTTTATATTTTTGATCATCTATATTGTGGAAGCTTTTCTTGCTGGGTTTTTCCCTTTAGGGTTTTCCCAGGGTAAATCTGTGTTGATCTTGTGATACTGTTTCTTTCAGTGATCTTGTATATGTTATTGTTGTGAAATTGAATTGAATGTTGATAATCTAGCTTAGCATATAGAATCTTAACAAAATCAGGGAAACCGATAGAAACTGATTGCAGTCAAATCAGAGCATTTTTCACTGATTTAGAAAATTGGGAATATTCTCTATTTATTAATTATTTTGATTTTTTAATTAATAAAAATGATTTTTGGAGATTTTTTAACTTAAGTTATCAATTTATCACTTCAAACTTAGGAAAAGTGGGTGTTTCGATTAAACGGGTGCTCTGAGTTAGAAAATGAGCACCCCCATGTCCAAAAGTGATCCCTAACCACACTTTTATTACATCCATAATTTTCCCAATTAAACTATTAAAAAATGCCTAAGTTTACGGAAAATTTATTTTTCTCAGAATCGGACGATACTCTAGAGGAACCTAGCTCATGTCTATATGACTCAATTTCAATGCCTAGCGTGTTGAAAAAACACTAACACGAAGGCTCTAATAACCTCCTAAGGCCGAAACACCAAGACAACTACCCCAAATTTGGAAGTGTGAGTGAAAAACTCAGAAATTATTAGTCATTTGTTCAACAACAAATAATAACCGAGGGAGAAAACACTCTGGGCTAGTCGGCTTGATGCTCAAGTCTGGGAAGCCGAGCCTTTCATAAAAAAATAAATGCTAGGACATTTTTTACAATTTCCCCGAGGGGGTATGAACATGTGTTACAAAAAATTTCGAACAGAAACCCAGAAAAAGGCTGGCGGACTTCTGAACTCTGATCATGAACAAGTGTACTTGTTCTACTTTGTCGGCTCGCTTGAAAAAAACCACCCAGTACAACTTAGGTGGTGACAAGGAGTATGACTCAATCATGAAGAACCAGGTATGGGAGGTTGTGCCAAGGCCTAAAGGTAAAAAGGTGGTGGGATCTAGATGGATCTACAAGGTAAAGCATGCAGCAGACAAAAACGTGGAGAAGTATAAGGCGCGCTTTGTGGCTAAGGGGTTTTCACAGAAGGAAGGCATTAACTATGAGGAGACCTTCACCCCTGTTGCCAGGATTTCTTCTATTCAGACCATTATCTCTTTAGCAACAGAGATGGATTGGCGAGTCCATCAGATGAATGGCAAACCTGCCTTCCTCAATGGAGTGATAGAGGAGGAGGTGTGTATTGAGCAGCCCTCGAGTTTGATGTGGAGAACAAGGAGACGCATGTATGCAAGCTGCATAGAGCTCTTAATGGGCTCAGGCAGGCACCTCGAGCATGGTACTCGAGGATAGATAGCTATCTATGAGAGATGGGATTTCAGCAAAGTGAAGCTAAACACAACCTGTATTTCTTCACAAGTGAGGTGCCTCTCATATTGGTCTTATATGTGGATGATCTCTTTCTTACAGGAGATGAGAGGTTGATTGGAGACTGCAAGTCCAACCTTGCAGTTGAGTTTGAGATGAAATACCTTGGGTTGATGCATTACTTTCTGAGCTTGTAGGTTTGGTAGAGAGATGGATGCTTCTTCATTGGACAGGGAAAGTATGCAATAGAGATCTTGAAGAGATTCAAGATGGAAGACTACAAGCCTATGGCCATCTCTCTATTTTCCAACTGGAGGAAGATTGATGCATCAGGGTCAGAAGGATTTGATCCTACCTTGTATCGTCAGCTTATCGGATCACTTATGTATCTGGTCAACACACGGCCAGACATTAGCTTTACAGTCAACTCTTTGAGCCAGTTCATGGTGGACCCTCGGAGAGTGCATTAGATGGCTGCGAAGCACATACTTCGCTACATCAGACGTACAGTGGAGTATGGATTGGTTTATGAGCGTAGGGTGAGTGTACAGTTAGCAGGCTTCACAAATGCTAACTAGGCAAGATGTGTAGAGGACAGGAAGAGTACTTCAGGTTGTTGTTTCAGCATTGGATCAAGGGTTGTTTCTTGGTTCAGTAGGAAGCATAACTTAGTTGCATTGAACTCGACAGAGGCTGAGTAAGCCAGTATGGTTGCTTGTGAGGTTATGTGGTTGAGGAAGTTACTTCCAGGATTGTTCGAGTGTCAACATGAAGCATAAGTTAGTGGCATCAGGATATCTAAAAATCCAATGTTCAATGATCGGAGCAAACACATAGACATCAAGTACCACTTCTTGAGAGATTGTGTTAAGAGAGCAACCATTCAGTTGGAGTACATACAGACAGATGAGAAGGCGGCAAGCATTTTCACCAAGGCACTTTGCAGACACAGTTTTGTGAAGTTCAAGGATAAGTTGGAGTTGCTACAGAATCCCTTCCTTGTTGAGAGGGAGTGTTAGAAAGTGACAACAAGGAAGGTCTTCCTGCATGCATGTGTCTTTGCATGCAGAAGGCTTAAATTAGGAAGTCAATTGTATTTAATTTATTTTTCCTAAGTTTACTTTGGAAAATAAATTAAAGTGACCTAATTATTAATCAACTTTAATGAAACACTTTTTTTATAAAGTGAAAGTGAGATTAGAGTTTTTGCTTAACATAAAGTTATAAAAGAAAGGTCAATTGGTGGAGAGGACACAGTTGTTGTATTTCGACACAGATAGGATACAAACAGAGAGAGAAAGTCAGACGGAGGGTTTTGCAGAGAAGACGAAGGAGCTAACCGACAGGGTCCCCGAGCTTCCAAGTGGGGCGAGGGTCATACACGATGCACAGGGAGCAACTGCAGAGGAGGTCGTATAGACCGTACAAATTCTGTATAGCCACGTGTGGGAGACCGTACAGCTAGTCGTACAGTCACGTAGAGGTGTGTTGGGTTTGTTGGGGTTGTCCAGTGATTCTGATGGGTGTTATTTCGCCAGGTTTCGATGATTAGCAATTGATTGTAAAAGTTCCATATTTTCTCAATAATAAATTCCATATCTGATTGCTACACCGGATTTCCCATCTTGGGTTTTTCCGGGGGTTTCCATACCCAAAATAATAGTGTCTATATTGTGATGTGATGTGAAATATTTCTCAGTACTTTATATTTCGCTGCATACTTGTAAAAGATATTCATGTGTGGTTATCTGTAGAAATTTTGAATATACTGTTTAGCCCTAGTTTGAATGTTAAAGGAAAATTTACAAAAGCTTGGAAACTTTGGGCAATGGAGTCCTCAAGTGGAGAGCATAGGGACCTAGATCTTCTTCAAATGAACGTAGAAGCATAAGTTAGTGGCATCAGGCTATCTGAAAATCCAGTGTTCAATGATCGGAGCAAAATCATAGACATCAAATACCACTTCTTGAGAGATTGTGTTAAGAGAGCAACCATTCAGTTGGAGTACATACAGACAGATGAGAAGGTGGCGAGCATTTTCACCAAGGCACTTTGCAGACACAGTTTTGTGAAGTTCAAGGATAAGTTGGAGTTGCTACAGAATCCCTTCCTTGTTGAGAGGGAGTGTTAGAAAGTG
>LPNX011118492.1:1011921-1067630 GCA_001517045.1 Pseudotsuga menziesii
AACTAAGATTAGAGTTTTTGCTTAGCTTAAAGTTATAAAAGAAAGGTCAATAGGTGGAGAGGACACAGTTGTTGTATTTTGACACAGATAGGATACAGACAGAGAGAGAAAGTCAGACGGAGGGTTTTGCAGAGAAGACGAAGGAGCTAACCGACAGGGTCCCCGAGCTTCCAAGTGGGACGAGGGTCATACACGATGCACAGGGAGCAGCTGCAGAGGAGGTCGTATAGACCGTACAAATTCTGTATAGCCACGTGTGGGAGACCATACAGCTAGTCGTACAGTCACGTAGAAGTGTGTTGGGTTTGTTGGGGTTGTCCAGTGATTATGATGGGTGTTATTTCCCCAGGTTTCGGTGATTAGCAGTTGATTGTAAAAGTTCCATATTTTCTCAATAATAAATTCCATATCTGATTGCTACACCGGTTTTCCCATCTTGGGTTTTTCCTGGGGTTTCCATACCCAAAATAATAGTGTCTATATTATGATGTGATGTGAAATATTTCTCAGTACTTTATATTTCGCTGCATACTTGTAAAAGATATTCATGTGTGGTTATCAGTAGAAATTTTGAATATACTGTTTAGCCCTAGTTTGAATGTTAAAGGAAAATTTACAAAAGCTTGGAAACTTTGGGCAATGGAGTCCTCAAGTGGAGAGCATAGGGACTTAGATCTTCTTCAAATGAACGTAGAGGAATGATGGAGTCAAACAAGAACCAACACTCCTTTACGCTAGATATCTCTGCACAGTTTAAACATTGACTACACCAAAGCGTTATATCCGAGAGTACCTATGCAAAAGATTAGAATGTATGCATACAAACAAGTAAAACATACAAATCTAAGATCTACTCACATAAATAACTTAGAGAAACAAATAAGAAACCACTTATTTATCCTCTTCTACCAATTATCATTAATCCTTCAAAGGCCGGTTAGAACAACAAATAATGTAGCGAGAAACCGATACAACTATACCTCATGCAACACCATAAATCACTACACACTGATGCCCGATACAAGTATGGCTCCAAAGCCTTTTGATTTCATTCAATAATGCAACAAACTGATTACAATAGATACAGGAGCAGAGGATCCATCCACTTCCCATGTCAAAATGAAGAGAACTTGCTCTCTTAAATAGAAAAACTCAGCATGAGGGGGCGCACTTGCTAAAGGATGAGCTTGATAGCTTGGCGTGAGTTGGATGTGAGTTGGATCCCCATGGTTTGGGGCATAAAGAAGGCAACTACCAAAATGCCAAATGCTTAACCTCAAACAAAATCTTTCTTTCTTGGGAAAAGCGCCCCTCTTGGAAAAAATCCAATTTGATATTTAGCAACCATTTCTTTCCTTTTGGTGACTTGTAACTCTTTAGGAATAATTCTATTTACCTTTTCCAACTGATGGAAACTGATTTCAGCAAGTTTATTTTATTTTTTTGTTGTCAAAGTTTTTAATTAACTCATTTTTTGGGTCATTTTTGGGTTTTTCGAGTAATATTTAATTTTGGAGATAAATAATTACTTGAAAACTTAGAAAAGTGGGTTTAGGGGTTAAGTGGGTGCTCTGAGTTAGAAAATGAGCACCCTCATGGCAAAAACAACCTCCTAGCCCCACTTTTATGACTTAGAGAAATTTTCCAATTAACTTATGAAAAATAACCTGAAAAAACGGAGAAAAAAAATCCAAAAAATTAAAAGAAACCTATGGGGGACTTGGTACATGTTCATAATGACTCAAAATAATGATTAGCATGGTAATACACATTGACACTTAGGTTTTAATAACCTCCGAAGGCCTAACCACCAAGACAATTATTCCATCTTTGGAGGCTTGAGTGAAAAACTCGGAAATTATAAATCGTTAAAAAACGATATATAATTAACAAGGAAAAAACACCCTGGCATAATGTAATAATGGCCAAGTCCTAGGAAGCCAAACCTTATACATAAATTCATCATGCTAAGTCATTTTATTACAATATCCTATTGGGTATGGAAAAAAAAATTTAAAAGGCCTATCAAGGCCTGCATGGACTTCTGAACTTGAAAATTGAACAACTAATTGTTCATCTCTGGCAGATCACTTAGAAGTCCAACGGAGTCCTACTCAGGCGGTAACACTTGTACTAGCACAACAATTAAAAAAATGAAAATTCGGTAACTTCTAGTCACCTACAAAAAGAGAAAGAGGAGAAATAAAATTGTGCATTTAAGAGGAATAAAACAAAAAGTCCAATGCACATTCGTCCCCCAGTCCTATTTCTTGGGTCATGTCTTCAAGTTCATTTCATATACACATTGACCCATGAGAAAATAGCTTTCCAGTTCATTTATAAATCTTACATAGGTAGTTGATAAAAATCACATTACTAGATCATGGGCATTAAATTTATTCATTTCTTGGTGCTTGTGCCAATATATGAAAATGTCTCTCATAGTTGTATCAGGATCACAATTTCCCAGGTGATGAAGCGAGCTCATTGAGCTAGATGCACCCCTTATCATGGGATATATTTTCAGTAATTGTTTGGGCTTGCCCTCTTAAATCATTCATGCAGTCAGATAATTTTACATTTCTATCCATTCTTCATTGTCATATGCTTTGGTGCACAAATGTGAATTTGTATGTGCAAGTATGTGCTTGTGGGTTATGGTGTGTGTGTGTGTGTGTGTGTGTGTGTGTCAGAGAGAGAGAGAGAGAGAGAAAGAGAGAGACCTTATTATTCAGTGGGAGATGGTTATTTGGATCTTCAATATCTTCATTGCTCTCAATCTTACTAAAGCGAACAGCATATATTGAATCTATCAATATATGAACTGGAGTGTCTATACCTGCACAACCAGCCTCAAAGCAATCATTTCACACTAAAAATTATTATAGAAATTGATCATTATTAGAATTGTATCTCAGACAAATCAACTGTTACAGGCATTTGTTGGCATGAGGATTAGCTTAAATGAAATTTACTCCAACCTAAACAGAGAGGAAATCTAAGGGTGATTAGCAATTTCAAATTTTTCACCAATTATCCAAATTTATTCTGTTTGCTCCTATTATGCCTTTATTTTTTCTGATACAAAATTTAAAACGCGTATATTTAGATATCTCCTTTCACTTTTTGACAATTTGCATCTTTGTAGTTATGGAAGCCTAAAGAAGCACACATGTTATCAGCAAACAAAGAGAAGAAATGATCACATGCAAATACGACAAGCATTATTTATGTTTTAGGCCACATATAGCATAGACTCTTACTGATTTCACACTACATAACAAAGAGTTAATACGTTTGGAGAGAGGACTGAAAATAGAATACAATGTAATGGTTGCCAATTCACAAGACCAAATAGAGAGCAATCCCAGGTGTCTTAGTAGAGCTTGGGGTAGATCGAGTGATTTGCTCCCATGTTAACATTATATTGTGGCTATAGACAAAATGGAAGATAACAACAGAAAAACATAATTTCAATACCTAAACTAAAACAGGCTTCTAAAACAATCGTGGTTCTTAGGGATTAGGCTGGACTTCAGATAGAGGATGGGGATAAAGTAAAATAAATTTTCAAGACCCACTTCCAAAGAATCTTTACTTTTGGAGGCTGTCATTGTTGGAAATTTCACCAGAACAAAACTTCAATGCAATTCAGAAATTTCACCTTCTTTCTATAAGGTTCCTCAGATCTTAACCCCATAATTTTATGCCCTGAAACTGCTACAAATTAAAGTACAAATCAGCAACAGAAGAAGTACAGTAATTCACTTTCAAACAGCTCTGAACTTCCCAACAATTAGGAAGAAATGACACATACCAATGAGATAAGTTTTCAACCCTTCAAGGCAACTTATCAGTCAATATTCAGATCTTAAAAACTACTTTTACAGCAGCATTACAGCAGTAAAATCAGTATCCTTATATTTTTATATAGATGTCAAATCACTTAACAAGTTTCCCTTTTACTTATGTCCGATCAACAAGATCATCAATAGATATAAATAGCAAAATACGAAGAATACATGTAACTGAAAATCAAATTTGAGATTGACACAACATATCTATGTCTAGAAACTTCAATTATAAGCTCAATGATGAAGTACATATCATAGCCTCATTAAGGCTACAAAATCCAACCATGCAAAATGCCCTAACTAGGGTGAATATTAAACCCTAGCTCCTTCAAGAAGAACAAGTGGAAGAATCCCTAAAACTGTTGTGAATTAAAGTACAAAACAGCAGTGGAAGAAGTACAATAATTCAACTTTCAAACAGCCCTAAACTTCCTGGCAATTAAGGAAAAAAGACACCAACCAATGAAATAAGTTTTCAACCCTTCTAGGGCAACTTATCAGTCAATATTTAGATCTGAAAATGTACTTTTACAGTAGAAATAACAACAGTATTACAGCGGTAAAATCAGCCTCTATCTTCTTCTTTAGATGTCAATTCAATTAACAATTTGCCCTTTTACTTAAGTCCAATCAGCAAGATCATAAATAGATCTAAATAGCAAAATATAAAGAGCACATGTAGCTGAAAAATAAATCTAAAATTAACACAAAAATTGTATGGTTGGAAACCTTATATATAAACTCAATGATGAGGTACATACCACAACCTCCTCTCAAGGCTAGAAAATCCAACCATGCAAAACAACCCAGCTAAGGTAAATCTTCAAATCATAGCTTCAAAAAGAAGAACAAGTATAAGAATCCCTCCAACACTATCTCCAAGACAAGATATCCTCCTCTTCTCTTCTTCTTCACGAATTCACCCTAGGGTTTTCTCCCAAAACCCTAGCCTCCAGTCTCCAAGTGTAAAACCCTAACCCTAGAACTCCAAGATGTTCCAAAAAACTCCAAAGACACCAAGAAACCCTATCGCCTAAGAGAGAAAGAAAAACAAGTACAGTTGAGGACCTAGAGCCAAAGGAGACACATGTGCTCTTCTTCTAGGTTACATCTCTACACGGGAATGAGAAAGAATGAACACAATAGTCATATAATAACCTCCTCCAACGTCTTTTCCATAAGAGAAAACCCTAGCCACAAGAGAAAACTCCAAACCAAGACATCCCCTTTCCCTTCCATGGTTTCTCCTATGGTCTCCTCATGAACTCATCAACCCAAGCAAATCTCTCCAAGAACACAAATACAAAGAGAAAGACGCAAATGTTTATATGAACGGAAATACTCTCTACTTCCTCTATTTATATGAGACATATGTGATGCCAACAATAATATGTTGGCACAAACCCTTATAAGCCACACAAATGAGATGTCCAATCTAAAAGGCAAGCGTCATGCTCCAATGATGATGATGTGTACAATAAGGACTCCAAGGTGATGTAGCTACACAAGGCAAGTCCACACCTCTAAATCTTGAGCCTCCACAAACTCCATCTATCCTCCAAAGCAATGTATTCCACTGGAGCAACTAACCCTTGCAAGAATGTTGTCAAAGACCCAAGTGTCCTTGAAACATCTACAATTCTCTGAACAAGAACCCAAGCTTCCATATGTCATCTAGGGCTTGAAGCCCACCTCCATGATGCACAATACTCCACAACCCTTGTAGTGTGTTCACCCACCAAGTGAATCCTCCAGGTGGCCATCATGAAGTATGTCCACCATCCAAGCAAGAGACCTCCAATGCCCAAAGGAAGAACACAGAGCCAACAATCAACTAAAGTCAAGCATCCACTAAGCAATCTCTCTCAAGTGTGCATATCCATCACGAACCATCTCTTATGCTACAATCCATCTCGAACCATCCAAGGTCAAAACATACACCATTTACCCCAAATCTCATGAAGCACCCTAAAAAATGGGGTAAATGCTTTCAAAATGACTTGAAAATCTAACTAAATATAAGGTTATTTCTAAATAGATCTAGTATACAAGATTGTATATGGGGATGTTTTACCCTCATCTTTTGTTGAGCAGAGCATGGCTGACATTTATTTTTGCTTGAGCAAAGTTGATATTCTGAGCAGAGATGGTATGATTTCCTAAGATGTCATATTTTGGTTGCCATATGTTGCCTTGTGATGATACCATGCCAACCAAGTAACCAGACACAGCCTATAGGCCTGAAGTGTCATGTGTCTCTCTGACGCATCTTGACACGAAGTCGAACACATGTTTTGGACGTGTCCTCCAAAACACGTGTTCACAACATGTTAGGACGTATGTCAACGTAGGGAAAAGGAGAGGGAGGAATATCCTAGTTGGTGTCTCCCCTTCTCCTCCAAATCCAAGCTTGAGTTTATCTAATGTTGCTACTGGTCCATCTGTTGCTAGTGGAGTCATTGTTGTTGCATATAACACTAAATTAGCAAGACAACGGGCCCAAGAGAAGAAATACCCCTTGTGGAAGCATGTAATAAGGAAATCAAGGCTTGGGGCAACGCTGGGTGGGGGAGGAAATGTGATTTGGACTTGTATTCTGCAAGAATGAGCTCAAGTATTACCGAGTTAAGGGGCATTTATTAGGCCTTCCTTGTGGGCTTGTTGCATGTAAAGCAATGACCGTTACCCAACGAAGGGAGATGGAAAGAGTGGATAAAGTTAGCTTAGGAGAAGGTGGCAGCAACAAGTAAGAAACAAAAAAATGAGGATCGTCTTCCATTCCTGAGGAAACCCTCTAGTACTAGCAGATATGGGAGTGGGATTGATGTTCAACCAACAAGAAAGAGGGCAACTCCAAGTGGTCCAATTTACAAGATTTTCCAACAAGAGAGGCGAGATGAGATGGACCTTACCATTGAATTGTATTTCTATCTCAACTTCATTTCATTCAATGTTGCACAAACACCATTTTTTATTGAGATGTGTCGAGGTCTAGTTGAAGAAGCTCAAACTGGTTATGTGCCTCCTAGTTCAGAGAAGATTAGAACCACATTGTTGGATAAGGCAAGGAAGGAGGTGGATAAAATCTTAGAGCCAATTAAATCAACATGGCCCTCATCTGGTGTTAGTATTGTTTCTGATGAATGGACAAATACAACACATCATCCACTCATCAATTTCATGGTGTCTTCCTTAAATGGATCGGTGTTCTTGAAAGCAGTTTATTTTTCAGAACTAATTTGGTGTTTCTCCTTGCCCTCCAAAGGCTTGTCACTTGCCTTGCAATACATGGTACATTTCATATAGTATGTTGGCATTGTTTTGATCGAAAATATCAAGTTTTTTAGTGTTATCGATTGCTGCAATTGAATAACCATAGGAAGATATTGAAGTTGTCTTCCTTGAAACCCGTGAGAAAGTGTTATAACTCCTTCCTCTCACTTTGTATTATTTTGACTCCATAAGGAACTGATCTTGGTCAACATGTTTTTGAAATTTGTGTTCTTTAAGTAATTGCAGATATCATTCACCATATTCTAGGGACTCCCCCCTTGGTCTTAGGAGTTGACCCAAAGTGTTAAGAAGCTAGGTCGTGGTGACATTGGGCACTAACATCTCTCGTACTTACCACTCGTCACATCGAAATCTGTAACCTTGATCAAGGGTGCTATTTTGAGTAGCAACAACTTGAATGGTTAATTTGCCTTGTGGACATTTTTATGGCTTCAACCCCCATATGGACCTTGCTAGAAGAGCATGCTACCTTGGGAGAAGCCATTGGAGGTTGGTTGAGCTACCATTAGAGGAAATTTCAACTAAAAATGGGCCTTTTAACTTTTATTCAAATTCCATGTCATCATGTGTTAGCCAATGAAATTGCTTTAAATTTGAAATACCGTATAGGTCTTAAACACTTTTTTAATATAAATTTGGGGATAGGTATCATAAAAAAAACTACTTTTTTTGTTTGTATTTTTAACATATCTCCCCGTGTTTTTACTCAAATTTCAATCGGGAGAGCTCGTTGGATGCGGAATTTACTCAAATTTCGATCGGGAGAGCTCGTTGGATGTGAAATTTAATTCCGCATCCAACGAGCTCTCCCGATCGAAATTTGAGTAAAAACACGGGGAGATATGATAAAAATACAAACAAAAAAGTAGTTTTTTTATTTTCTTCCTCCAAAATTAATAAATATTATTTTATTATTTTAACTATTATTTTATGAATTCATTTTAGGAGGCCCATTTTGAGTTGAAATTTCCTCTAATGCTTTTGGACATTGCTTACTAGACAAGTAATTTTAGAAGAAGCCTTTGGATGTTACTGTGGGCATTATGTGGTTTCTTAGACAATTTAACCAACTACCCCACTTTGGCGAGGGCTTTAGGGTGGTCTTGTGGGCATGCCCTTGTATCACACTTCTTGGAGGGGCCTTTGGAGGCCATGTGGCATCATCACCAACTACTAGTTCCCTTTCTTATTGGAGACATTCCCCTCGTTAAGGGGCCCCATGTATCTCATGATTGTTCTAATGGATTGATCACCATTTTTTATTGTTTTTTAAGAGTTTGTTAGAAGTGGGGATTTTGTATTATTTTACACCACCCTAGGCTAGATCTAAGGAAACAATGATTATTTTATTGTAAAAGAAGCTTTAGCCTATCCTATAAATACAGAGCTACTTCCTCATTTCATTTCATGGTTGGATTTTTGGATCTCTCTCTCTTTTGGAGCTTAATTGACATATCTTTCTTTGGAGCATATTGGTCTAAGGGTTTCTCTCTTGTGAATGTGTGGCATTTATCTTGTTATTGTGCTTGTCTGTTGGAGATCATATTTACTAGCATTGTCCATGTTACTTCTCTTGATCCATTAGAAGGGCATGATTGTCAAATTGGATTTGATCATGTATAAGGTCTTTATGTTGGATTTAATTGAATTATTGCATAGAGGGAGATTTTTCTTTATACTAATCATAATCAAGATTTTGCAAATCTAATCCCTTCTATTATAGGATTGCACTCAAGGAAGGAAGTAATGGTGAGATTTGCCCTTCCCCTTGTGGTCGCAAATTGAACCCCCCACTACATCTATGAAGGATTGGAGGCCTAGAGCACTTACTCTTTCTAGGTGATCATTGAAGCAAGGTCCTCTAAGTTAGTGACCTATTGACTCCATTTGCCTTTTCTGGCTAGGGTTTTAGAGGCTTAGTGAAATTCGGGATTGGGTTTTACACTTGTTTCGATTTGGAAACGGGTTTCCGTTTTAAGGAAACGAGTTTTCGACACGCGAAACGGGTTTCCCTTCCGCACGGTACGGGTTTCCGAGTTTCCGTCAAGAAACGGGCTGGAAACCTGGGGGGCCAAGTTTCCTGCAACATAGATCCAACCTCATCGGATTTCATATGCAAAAAGTAGAATTTTAGATCCCATTCAAAATTCAACAGACTTAATAGTTTTCTGGATTTTAGGATTGTAATTTGCAACGTTTCCACTAGATTCTATCACGTATGAGGGTAGGGGATTGGAATTTAATCAATCACATCAAAAGAGTTACATACCTTGATGTTGGTGGTGTTTATGCCTGATTGTTGAAATTGACAGTGTTACAACCTCAGTTGGACTTTCAAGTGAGCCGCCAAAAATGAACAAGTACATGTTCAAATTCAAAGTTCAGAAGTCCATTCATGCCCTTTTTTCACCTTTTTACTACATGTTCATACCCTGCGGGGAAAGAAAGTAAAAAATGTGCTAGCATGGGTATTTTGTAAAGAACTTGGCTTCCTAGGACTTAAACATCAGTCCAGGTGTTTGAAGGTGTTTTTCCTTGTTAATTATATGTTGTTAAAAAGACAACTTATAATTTTCAAGTTTTCACCTGCTCCTCCAAAGTTGGAATGGTCGTCTTAGTGGTTAAACCCAGGGAGGTTATTAAAGTTCACGTGTCAATGTATATGAACATCCTAGACATTAGTATTGAGTCATATGGACATGTGCTAGGTCCCCCTAGGTTTTTTTTAAAGTTTCGTGAAAAAATATTTTTTCCCGTAAACTTGGGCTATTTTTTAATAGTTTAATTGGGAAAATTAAAAATGTAATAAAAGTGTGGTCTAGAGTCCAAATTTTCCATGGGGGTGCTCGTTTTCACACTCAAAGCACCCACTTTACCCTTAAACCTGCTTTCCTAAGTTTTCGAGTAAGTATTTATCTCCAAAATTGAATATTACTCGAAAATGGAAAAAAAGACCAAAAAATTGGAAAGAAAACAGAAAAGACAAATTCCTTAATCAGTGGAAACATGTCGAAGACATGTCTGGAGTTCAGGGAAGTTAACATAACATCAAATAAGATTTAACTGAGGATTCTAATTGACATTCGGCATCAAATATAATCATTATGAGTTTTCCAGATTAAGGGGGCGTTGTTCTCCTTAGAAGGGGGCACAATTGCTCATGTGGCACCCATCCGGCATGTTTTGGAGATCCCAAAGAGGGGTTGTGCCTACCTATTGAGAGGTGGCGCATTTTTCTTGAGTGTAACTCCCTTTAACTCACCCAAATCAAGAGATAAACTCACTCTCAATCTCAAATTCGCCCTCAGTCTTCCTAAGTTGGCAAAGGCGCCCTCTTAGTCCCGGTTTTCTATAAAGGCAATGTTCCTTCCCCATTGTAAAGGAGTTAGAATTTGTTGAGCAGAGGCTGGAGAATTGTAATTGTTCTACTATCTTTTGATTGAGAAATAAAGAGGCTTTGGAGGTCCATGTTGTGTGATGTTATCAATTGAGTGGATGTATTATCCCGATTTCATGAGATAACCTGTATTTGGTCTTCGTGCACTTGCTTTATAAAAATCTAGCCTATCGGTAGGATTGGTATCAATTTTGTAGGAAGGATTGCTAAAACTTGTTTGATTTTGTTAATCTTTTATTTGCAGTAAGTTAGAGATTCAAGATTTATATGTATCATTTGTTTATGCTCATATTTTCTTGGTTTCTATCTTGTTCCATTTCTAGATTTAATGGGTTATGCGCAAGAATGTTGCTAGTTGTTGGTTATCCAATTTGAAGAAGCAAAGAGCTTGCTTTTTCCCTGTCTTTCATATCTCTTACGAAAGATCAAACCCTTGGTGTCCCACACGTCTAAACCTTAGAAGTCTTCTTTGCTCAAGGATCCATGCTGCTCTTCTCTTTCTCTTCATACCTTCTTCTCTTTGGTTATTGTTTTATTTTGCAAATCGAATTCGATCTATCATTTCAAAGTTAAAATCATAATTGGATCTAGTTTCTTTTGCAACATAAATAGATGCTAGTTGTTTTACAAAGAAGTATCATTTGCAAGCTAGATCTAATATAGAGATACCTCGTTTCTTAGCTACCTTCTTGTTAGATCTAAAGGCTAGGATGAAAGTTTCGTTTTTTGGCATTTAAAAAGTTAAATTTTGCAAGTTAAGAGTGTTTTCTATTGGCTGCCCTAATACTAAGCCAAGATCCACAAAAGGACTTGTCCTTTTGTGTTATTTTGTTAGTCCTTTAAAGTAGTTTGACTTGGAATACTTTTAGTTTTTTTCGGAGATCGTTCGAAGACACTCCTAAAGTGTCTTTGAGCATCTTTTGTATTTGATTAGCTTGCTGATTTTTTCAGGTATACAAAAAGGAGAAGGAAACTCTGGCCGTTTTGCAAGAAAACGAACCACTAATAGTTCAACGAAGTTCCCCTTTCATCAAAATTTCAATTTTTCAAGTTGTTGTAAGCCTTTGGATCCCAATTTGTGGACCAAACTGCATTTTTTCATTATTGTAAGAAGTAAATAATCTTTAGAGTAGGCTCATCAGAGCCCACTCCTCATCTCCCCTGGGGGATCCACATCAGTGCACCATTTTTGTGATTTGTGATTTTTAGCTAGTTTATTTCGTTTTTATGTTTATGCTTTATTTTGGTGATTAAAGTAAAAGAAATACTTACCCCACGCTCTCCCGATTATCTTAAACAGGGGAAAGAGATTTGTTGTAGAATTTAATTAGAATATATTTCATTTTGTTTCTGCAGTATTTAAAATAAACCCCCTTGCTCTCCCGAGTACGGTTCATGGATAAGGGCTTTCCTGAGTACTGGACCTGGAAAGAGAATCCTGGGATTTATATTTTCTAATCAGACAAATTTTGTTCAAAAAATATTTAAAACCAACAAGGCCCTCATCCTCGTATGCTCTACTTCCACTGCAGTTTCGTCTGATCAGTTGGTTGTATCAGAAAAGGATTTGGGTGACTAGTAATTAGTTTCAACTTTTAATAAATCTCCTGAACAACGAAAATCCAGCCTTGCGTTTTGCTTCGTGTGGGGAAATTGTGCAGAGGAAGCGGGAACCACTGAAAAGCGGTCGCGGGGCCCCATTAGGCAAAGTGTTGAACATCCTCCCATGACTCCATTCATCCCACATTTTCTCGTGTGCTACCACACTTGGTGAGTCTAGACATATTCCCTGTACCTTCATGGTATATCGGGAATCCCCCTCCTTGCTAATAATCCAGATAATTACCACATTAATAAAACCAACCAAGAACTTACCCACTCCCTTAATTAATTACTCATCTAATAATCTAAAATTTACCAACCGAGACACTGCAATACTTTCACTGAGACTACACTAGCAACCCACATTAGCAAGGCACTTTCTTCATTTTGGCACTGATCTATTCTATTATTTTTTGCATAAGTTAATTCCGCAGTGTGTCTTAAATATTGTGTGTCTATTTAACTAAGGGTTGTTAAAGTAATTTTACTTGCAGTTATTGGTGAGTGTTACCGGTTGAAATAGCAGTCTAAGCTACCGGTAAGCATATAAGAGAAAGTGACCACTGTCACCTTAGTCACTTGTCCCCAACTACTTCGGAAGTCGAAACCTCCTAGGGGAGAGCCCTATTTTGATCCTGTAAGGACACTAAACACCAAAATGTTCTCTTTCTACGTTGTTAATGATCAGTGCCTTAATGGAGTCTAAAAGGTGAGTAAAGATGGTTCTATATCTTGTATGGTTTATTATAGCAGCAGCGTCAGACTTATTCCGCAATGTTAAAACATGAGTGCAATTATTGATCAAGTATAAGGCATTTATCATACCCCAAAAACTTAAATACGGCGGTAAGAGCATAGTTACATATATCGGCAATATCGCGATATATCGCGAGTCATTCCCCTTGGCAATATATCGCCACTAAAAAATCGCGATATTTTCAACATTTTGAATATGTCGCGATATATCGGGAATATATCGGGACATTTTGGAAAATATCGCCCTGCTAACAAAATTTGAATGGAATTTGAAAAATAAATTCATGGGTTAAATTTTTGGCAGTGTTATTAAAACTAAATATATTAAATTCTTAAGGTAATAAATGGTAGTATTAAATTCTTAGAGTAAAAGTGACATTCTCCTTTACTTTCATTTTCTATCCTTTTACTTAAATTTTTAACATTGACATTAATTGTTTCAGGATGTTTGAGAGTGGTTCCAACCTCATCGGACTTCATATGCAAAAAGTAGAATTTTAGATCCCATTTAGAATTCAAGAGACTTAATAGTTTTCAGGATTTCAAGATTTCAACAATACCACTGGATTTTATCAAGTATGAGGGTATGGAATTGGCATTTAATCAAGCACATCTACCCATACATGTACCTTGATGTTGGTGGCATTGAGTATTGAAATCTTTTGTCATGACCTTAATAAAAATGTACCCTTCACTCATTAAACATGAGAAGTTTCATCAAAATTGTAGAGTAGTTGGACCTTTCATCGTAGCTTAAGTAGTTGGAGCTTCCAATTTGACGCCTAACTCATCCAAAGCACCTACAGGACCCGCTACTGCTTCCAGAGGAAGAGTGGTGCTCCTTGCCTATAAAAAGGGTAGAGGGGATCGATGATTCCTACTATTTATCATTGTATTATGTAGTATCTAGATGCTTCATGAGTCATGATGAATAATTTATTGAGAGACATTTATTTTGACCATTTGATGTGATTTTCTATCATTCCATCAAGAACATATTTCAATATTTTCAGTCTATAACTTTATAGTTGATATGTGATCATGATCCACCATTTGACATCTTATGCATCTTATATATTAGTTGTATTTTCATATTTATGTAGCAATGTGTTCATTTGATGTTGTTGTTGCTTTAGATGTTAAAAAATTTGAAAAAAATGGTTATTTTTGTATTTTTTTTATGCTTTACGACATTTGCCGATATTTTCGCCGTTGCTGCCGATAAGTTACATTCCGGACCCTCGGCGATATATTCGTCGACATGACATATGTAACTATGGGTAAGAGCACTAAATAAGTAATTATGACACTATGTTAGTACAGCGTGTAAGTATTCAGTCATTTACTCAAGTATTATAGCAGCATTGGTAAGTGTGAGTATAAGCAGTACAAGTAAATGACAATGTAATCAATCAAACCATAAATCCACACATCTCTTTGTATCTACCATATAGCAAATTGAACTGGCAATTTAGGTGTGCATACAACATGTTTCAGCACTGTATATTCAGTCGCTTACACAGTCACATTTTACAGCAGCATTATACTAGCATAAACAATTAATTCACTTGTGTCTATTTAACCAATTTTGCAATAACCAACCAATGTCAAAGACTGAAGCAAGTATGTGTATCTGTGCTAACTGTGTGTATTATGAATTTATGACAGCAGTAGTAATTATTATACCAATAGTATGTATCAGTAGCGTAAAATTGCATTCATGAAGGCATTCGACATTGATTCCATATAAATTTAGTTAACCCATTCGGTGCTTGTAATAGCTAATATAAAGTCTGAGATGAATGTATATATTTGCAGACTGTGTGTAACATTTAAGTGCAGCAACCAAGGTAAGGTTTCAGTGATTTACGTCAAGTCAAAACACACATATATATCAACATTTGTTAGCAGCATTTACTAACCTCTTGTTTGTGCATGTGTAGGTTAAAAGGGAGAGGTAAGTAGGACCTAGTATAGGGCAGCCTGTGTGAGTGTGAAGAGGGGGGACTAAAACATGGACTGTCAAATTACATGTGTATTTAATCAACCCAATTTCATATATGCAATAGAAAACACAAAGTCTGAGGTAAATGTGAATATGTGTAACTAATTGCAGACTGTGTTAAGGATGGTGTGTGAACAGTCCCAACGTGAACTAACCCCTTTCTTACCACTTTGTAGGTTAGGGGAGATTGGAGAAGCCAAATGGAGGGATGCCACTGTAAGGGCAGCCCAAGGGTATGGGTGGAAGCCCCGGATGAAGGAAGAGGGAGAGGGTGTTGATATAACAGCAGACCCGAAATAAGGAGCAGTCCTAGGGAAAGCAGCCCGTGGGTGAAGGAAAGGAAAGAGGGAAGCCACAGCTAGGAAATAGGACAGCAAAGGTTAGAAGGGAGAAGAAGGGTAGGTTTAGGGTAAAATTAGGACTGTTTTAGGGCTTTTTAGGGCAAATTTTGAGATTTTTGCAGATCTTGTATTTTTAGGGTTTCCTATAATTCCGCCTTAGAGTTTTTAGGGCTTTATAGGCCAGGGCGAATTTGTAGGGAAGGTGGCTGAAATTTTACGGAGGCTTGAAAGTGCAAAAAAATTAAATTTTCGATTTCTAGGGTTTTTACCATAACATTGCAGACCTAAAATTACCCTAATCTACTATGTAAAATGCAATCTCTCTAACCCTATTGACTAGGTTTGGGTGAAGAGAATGATGTGACAACCAAGGGAAATCTACCCTAGCAAAAGCCCTACCCAATCTAGGGCTTGTAGGGAGGATGGCTAACCTAGTGAGGAAGGGTTCCTAGGTCAAGGAACTAGCCTAGAAGAACTAAGGAGAAACCCTAGGGCACCCTCACAAGGAGACGTGCCTCAGTTTGCTAAGGTGACAAGAATGAAAGGCAATGACCTATACTAGGAAAAAGTGCAACACTAGGGCTACCACTAAGACTTGAGCATGCACATCCACCAACATTCAAACAAAAAGATGAGAAGCCTGACCTTTTTGTGTTCGTGTTCATCTAACAAATCAAAACATCACCAAGCAAAGAACTTCACCAAAGAATTACCAGAAAAAGCTTGCATTAACCCAAAAAAACTTCCTCAAGAGGAGCGCATCCATCCTAAGAGTCCAAGCAAGGGTAAAACAAATGCATAATGTTTTTATCCCATAAGTTGTCTTTAAAATGAAAGTGAGGAGATCTATTTATATGATCTCACGCTTACTTTTTACAAATATCCAAGCCTACATGCCTTAAAATAAGTCACTTGAAATTATAAAATGTCAACTTAAAATTAAAAGAAATAATAATAAAATATAGCCTGACGTAGACTCAAGATAGGCTACCTGGGGTATTTGTACCCCCAGGTGCTAAAACACGCTCAAATAAGCGAATCACTCCGAATGAAAGGCTGGAGTGAGCTGGAGGGAAGGCGTTATACCCCATCTAACCCCTAGAATGTTGTAAAATCCCTCAACACCCTCCTCAAAGCATGAAAACGGCCTGGCACGAAGGATGTCTTCCTCCGAGGAGATAAGGCCAAGGAGGGCAAGTGCCAGCAATCTGAGAGGCCAGGAGGGTATCATAAGTGGCTGTGAGTGGAGACAAATGTCCCACTGCTGAAGCAAAGGCCACCTAAGCATGTAAACAAGAGATGGAGCCATATGATCCAGTGGTCAACCCTGAGGAGCCCCGAACACCAACCCCAAGGTTAAAAACCCCAATAAAGGGCAGTCAGCAGTGCCATTAAGCCATAGTACCCCTAAAGGAGGACCAAAGGACCCAACCATGACAACCATTACTCAATAACACCCCTCTTGGTCGAAAAAAATGGCCCTCTCTCCCTGGGGTACACTTGAAAGTGCGTTGGGTACAGGTGCACCGTAACAGTGGGTAATATTAATTTTCATTCCAGTTTAAAACTCCTAGAAAAGGTGTGTTTCCTACCGTTATAGTTAGACACAACCTTAGATTTATTTTTTATAAGGTCCACCCCCGTTGGCTTCGCTAGGAGTTGGCCTATACGGAGGAGCTAAGTATCACGTGACAGCACTTGGCTCGAGCTTGTACCCAAGATCGCACCCAATGGCTTGAAGATTTATGCCACGTTACCAGAGGTGTTAATTAGGCGGCAACATTTTGGCGTCATTGCCGGGGATAAATCTTTATATTCCCGTAGTACGACTTTGTTTTTCGCTTTTTTCTTTTCGCTTTGTTTGATGAATGTTTATAGTAGATCTTTATTTTTCATCTGGCAACTCCACTAACCTCTTTCATTTCTTATTTACAAAGAAAAGCAAAAATTAATTTTTGTAAGAAAGTGTAAATGCATATTTTTCTTCTTACATGGCGACTCCGTTGAAGGGATAAAACCGTGTTATCTCATCGACTTTGTGAAGATTTGATGTGTGTAGATAAGCACATGCATGATGCAACACAACGAAATTTTTTTCAGACCCACTAAGTCAATACAAGATATGATTACATGCATGCTTCAGATTTGGTACCTCATTGGTTGAAGTTATGGATGATGATAAGGAAGGACTTCGTGCTCTCTTGCTTGAATTTTTTCCCTAATTAGATTGATTTCTCAAATATCCATTGTTTCCCTAATCATGGCTATGACCATGAGAAGCTTTTTGATGTTGCTCCAGAGTTTGGTGGAAGCAATGGTGATTTAGCCACCCATCATATTGTATATTTCTTCAAATTGGTGGTTGATTTCAATATTTATCATGAGGATGATCTGATGACCATATTTGCTTGGACCTTGGAGGGAGATGCAAGGCACTGGCTCTGTAGCCTTTATGACAAATCCATAGGTTCCATTTCTAAATTTTTTGAGTATTTTCTCTTGCAATGACATGAAGGAGAAGAGGAAGAGATTAAGCAGCTTGCTAGAAAGTATAATGCCCTCCTCCCTAGACCACAACCTAACTCTAAAAAAGAAGAAATTCAGGAAGAGCATCATTTGGGAACTTTTGTTCATCTTGAAGATTTGGTAAGGCTAGAGGAACCCACTTCTTCCACTATTGAGCATCATGTCCTAGATGACCCCATTGAAGAAACATTTGAAGGGCCAATTATTAAAGAACACATTAAAGATCCACCTCATGTCACATTAACAGAAAATATTGAATATTTGGAGTTTCTCATGATTATTTCAATGATGATGATCCAAAAAAATCTCCAGATTTACCTCAAGAAGAAACCATCACAGAAAATTATAAAGAACATTATGATGAAGTCTGTATGGTGTATAATGACACTCCTCCATGTTCTCCACATAGTGATGAGAGTTTGCACAGTTCATTCCATTATAACATTTTCATAACCAAGACTTATGAGGATGAGTATGATGAACACGAGGAAGACGGGAATAACCGAGAGTATGATGCAAATTCCCCCATATTTGACAAAGAGATGGATGATGACTATTGGACATACATTGAGAAGGCAATTTTTTATGTATCAAGAGAAGGGAGTGTTGATTTGGAAACCTTTGAAGATCCCGGTATCGAAGAGCAGCATGAAGAGCGTTTACATGATCATTCAAAGAACTATCATTTAGAATTTGACTTTGAGAGGCAATGCATTGAAGAGTCAAATTTGATACAACAGATGGAAATTCAGTTTGAGCCTACATCTTCGCATTCAGAGAGTCTTTATGATTTGGAGCAGCTTTGGGTTTACACAAAGAGTTATCATCCGACAAACCTTTTTGATATATATGATGGAGTTTGCGATCTACTTCATCATACAGATATGTGCATTATCCCTATCCAAGCTTTGAGAGAGGAATCCTACGGAAGCACATGCCAGTTTGGGAAGCAGATTTATAAAAATCTACATGCCTATGATTTCCCATCCAGCCAGCCCATCTTGAATATCCACGCTGGTTTGCACTTTCTAGTAAAGAAGGTATCCTTGTTTTGGCTGGTAACCAAACACAAGGGAAAAAAATTTAATTTTGATAAAATGTTAAAGTGGTTTCATTGGAATTTTCATTTCACTTAACATTTTGATTATGTCCTACTTGGAGTAGGAAAATAAGCTCCTTAAAGTGAGCATTTACCTTTTTGCATTTCTTTTGTGTACTTAGGAATAAAAAATAAACTTTTTTAGTCAAACTTGTTCTTTTAACTTTCCAATAATGCAACTTATGGTTCATTGGCTTTTTACAAGATTTTGCACTACTAAGGTTGGCTTGTCAAGGTGAGATGTTTTTACATATTATTGAAACCAAATATTCTATGGTTCTCACGTGCACTCCTTGCCTAAAGACAAGATCGAGCATACATCTCGCAGTTGGAACTAGATGTTACCACCTAAGTTGCACTCAGTTGGACTTTCATGTGAGCCACCAAAAATGAACAAGTACATGTTCAAATTCAGAGTTCAGAAGTCATTCGGGCCCTCCAAGGCACTTTTTCACCTTTCTACCACATGTTCATACCCTCTGGGAGATTGTAAAAGATGTGCTAGCATGGTTTTTTGTAAAGAACTTGGCTTCCTAGGACTTAAACATCAATCTGGGTATTCCAAGGTGTGTTTCCTTGCTAATTATATGTTGTTGAAAAGACGACTTATAATTTTCGAGTTTTTCACCTGCTCCTCCAAAGCTGGAATGGTCGTCTTGGTGGTTAAACACTAGGAGGCTATTAAAGTTCGTGTGTCAAACTATATGAACATGTTAGAAATTAGTATTTACTATTGAGTCATATGGACATGTGCTAGGTTCCCCTAGTTTTTTTTTTAAGTTTTGTGAAAAATAATTTTTCCTGTAAACTTAGGCTACTTTTTAATAGCTTAATTGGGAGAATTAAAAATGTAATAAAAGTGTGGTCTAGAGTCCGAATTTGCCATGGGGGTGCTCGTTTTCACACTCAGAACACCCACGTTACCCTAAGACCCACTTTCCTAAGTTTTCGAGTAAATATTTATCTCCAAAATTGAATATTACTCGAAAATGGAAAAAAAAAGACCAAAAAATTGGAAACAAAAGGGAAAAGGTATATTCCTTAATTAGTGGAAACATGTCGAAGGCATGTCTGGAGTTCAAGGAAGTTAACTAAACATCAAATAAGAGTTAACTAAGGATTCTAATCGGCATTCGGCATCAAATCTAATCAGTATGAGTTTGCCAAATTAAGGGGACGTTTTTCTCCTTGGAAGGTGCCACAATTGCTCATGTGGCACCCATCCGGCTTGTTTTGGAGATCCCAAAGAGGGGTTGTGCCTACCCCTTGAGAGCTGGCACATTTTTCGTAAGTGTAATCCCTCTAACTCACCCAAATCAAGGGAGAAACTCACTCTCAATCTCAAATTCACCCTCGGTCTTCTTCAGTTGGCAAAAACGCCCTCTTGGTCCCGATTTTCTATAAAGGCAATGCTCCTTCCTGATTGTAAAGGAGTTAGAGTTTGATGAGCAGAGGCTGGAGAATTTTAATTGTTGTACTATCTTTTGATATTGAGAAATAAAGAGGCTTTGGAGGTCCATGTTGTGTGATGCTATCAATTGAGTGGACATATTATCTCAATTTCATGAGGTAGCATGTATTTGGTCTTTCTGCACTTGCTTTATGAAAATATAGCCTACTGGTAGGATTGGTATGAATTTTGTAGGAAGGATTGTTAAAACTTATTCGATTTGGTTAATCTTTTATTTGCAGTAAGTTAGAGATTCAAGATTTATATGTATCATTTGTTTATGCTCATATTTTCTTGGTTTCTATCATGTTCCATTTCTAGATTTAATGGGTTGTGTGCAAGTATGTTGCTAGTTGCAGGTTATCCAATTTGAAGAAGCAAAGACCTTGCTTGCTCATGTTCTTTCATATCTCTTACGAAATATCAAACCCTTGGTGTCCCACACGTCTAAACCTTCGAGGTCTTCTTTGCTCAAGGATCCACGCTGCTCTTCTCTTTCTCTTCATACATTATTTTCTTTGGTTACTGTTTTAATTTGCAAATCGAATTAGATCTATCATTTCAAAGTTAAAATCATAATTAGATCTAGTTTCTTTTGCAACATAAATAGATGTTAGTTGTTTTACAAAGAAGTGTCATTTGCAAGCTAGATCTAATATAGAGATCCTTTGTTTCTTAGCTACCTTCTTGTTAGATCTAAAGGATAGGATGAAAGTTTTGTTTTCTGGCATTTAAAAGGTTAAATTTTGCAAGATGAGGGTGCTTTCTATTGGCTTCCCTAAAACTGAGCCAAGATCCACTAAAGGACTTGTCCTTTTGTGTTATTTTGTTAGTCCTTTAAAGTAGTTTGACTAAGAATATTTTTAGATTTTTTCAGAGATTGTTCGAAGACACTCTTCAAGTGTCTTTGAGCATCTTTTGTATTCGATTAGCTTGCTGATTTTTTGCTGGTACACAAAAAGGAGAAGGAAACTCTGTCCGTTTTGCAAGAAAACAAACCATTAAGAGCTCAACAGAGTTTCCCTTTCATCAAAAGTTCAAATTTTCAAGTTGTCGTAAGCCTTTGTATCCCAATTTGTGGACCAAAGTGCATTTTTTTCATCATTGTAAAAAGTAAATAAGCTTTAGAGTAGGCTAATCAGAGTCCACTCCTCATCCCCCCTAGGGGGATCTGCATCGGTGCACCATGTTTGTGATTTTTAGCTAGTTTATTTCGTTCTTTTGTTTATGCTTTATTTTGGTGATTAAAGTAAAAGAAATACTTGCCCCACGCTCTCCCAAGTATCCTGGAAAGGGGAAAGAGATTCGTCGTAGAATTTAATTAGAAAATCTTTCCTTTTGTTTCTGCAATATTTAAAATAAACCCCCTTTCTCTCCCAAGTACAGTTCATGGATAAGGGCTTGCCCGAGTACTGAACCTGGAAAAATATTCTTGGGATTTATATTTTCTTATAAGACAAATTTTGTTCAAAAGATCTTTAAAACCAACAAGGCCCTCATCCTCATATGCTCTACGTCCACTGCAGTTTCGTCTGATCAGTTGGTTGTATCAAAAAAGGATTTGGGTGACTAGTAATTAGTTTCATCTTTTAATAAATCTCATGAACAACAATAATTCAGCGTTGTGTTTTGCTTCGTGTGGGGAAATTGTGCAGAGGAAGCGAGAACCATTAAAAAGCGACTGCAGGGCCCCGTTAGGCTACATCCTTGTTGGTGTAGTGTTGAACATCCCCCTGTGACTCCATTCAACCCACATTTCCTCATGTACCACCACACTTGGTGAGTCTAGACATATTCCCTGTACCTTCGTGGTATATTGGGAATCCCCCTCCTTGCTAATAATCCAGATAATTACCACATTAATAAAACCGACCAAGAATTAAACCCATTCCATTAATTACTCATCTAATAATCTAAAATTACCAACCAAGACACTGCAATACTTTCACTAAGACTACACTAGCAACCCACATTGGCAAGTCACTTTCTTCATTTTGGCACTAATTTATTCTGTTATTTTTTGCATAATTTAATTCCGTAGTGTGTCTTGAATATTGTGTGTTTATTTGACTAAAGGTTGCTAAAGTAATTTTACTTGCAGTAATTGGTGGGTAATATTAATTTTCATTCCATTTTAAAACTCCTAGAAAACTGTGTTTCCTACCTTTATAGGTAGAAACAACCTTAGATTTACTTTTTATAGGGTCCACCCCCCTTGGCTTCGCTAGGAGTTGGCCTAGACAAAGGAGTTGAGTATCAGGTGACAGCACTTGGCTCGAGCTTGCCCCCAAGGTCGCACCCAGAGACTTGAATATTTCTGCCACGTTACCCGAGGTGCAAATTAGGCGGCAACAAACTGAACTCCTCTATAATGACCTTAATAAAAATATATCCTTAGTGAGGCAAAATCACTTATTAAGCATGGGAAGCTTTATTTTAACGCTTGGATTAGGAAGTTTCATCAAAATTGTAGGGTGTTGACTAATTTCCTTGGAGGATCAACTTCAAGATTCGAGGTTGAGGCAAGAGCTAGAGCCTAGAGGAGGGGGGAATGACCAATGTTCCAACCGGTGTTGAAACTTGAAACTTACGAATTTCCAATCTTTGAAACTTTGGTGTATCATTTTTTATTTGGCATCCACTACATCATATATATATATATATATATATATATATATATATATAAGTGCTTTCTCCGTATTTATGTGCCAAAGTGTTTATCTAATGTTGTTGTTTAATATGTTTAAAATTCTGGAATATATATATATATATATTGTATTCTTTAATGTTTTCCACGGTTAGCCAATTTTTCGCCAATGTTGTTGAAACGTTGTATTCAGGACCCTTGTCGATGCCAATTTTTTCAACTATGCTTCCTACTAAACATCAATGGAATTTATCAAGTGCTTGCATAAATTATTCTTACAAGAATGAATTACAATGGAGCCATTCTACTATATAGTATCATTATCTATTACAATAACAACAAAATATATGAATTACATTCATGAAATATCGAAGGAAGGACATTTCCTCCTAACCACATTCAAATGAAAATAATTACAAACAAGAATGACCCAAATCCATTATAGTAGGAGAAAGACATTCACATTGAGGAAGGTGATGTGGCAGCCTCAACACCACCTTGTACATAATTTGATACTCATGCAACTATCAATTGCCATCACATAAATCATGCATGACCTTCTAATGCCAAACGACCAATGACCTTTTACCGTAAAAGCGGGAGAGGAAATCAATAGCTAGCTGCTAGATTTGTCATTGCAAATGGCTCATGATAATGAGATACATTTATATATATTTGATGTCATTTTGTAATGGTTGTCTAGTTTTGAGTCCTTGATTGGACAGCTATCTAGATTTAGTGTCAACATTGATGTATCATTTGGCATCCACTACATATTTATATCAATTTTTTTCCATATTTATGTGTCAATGTGCTTACTTGATGTTGTTGTCAGTTTATATTTTGAAAATTTTGAAATCTATCTAGCTATCTATATATATCTATGTAGCACAGGAACGGCTCCCGTCTTTTAGGAAACTCATTCCCGAAGTTCCGACATTCCAAGGAACTTAAGAACTTGTAGGGAACTTTCCCAATCCAACGGAAACCATTCCGAATTGTTGGGAACTTATTGGGAACTTTTACCCTTTAAAATCGGGAACTTGGGGACTTTTTTTGCACGTTTCCTTCACCGAGAACTTCCATGCATTTATGATGGTCATGTTGGTTGTTATCAACATTCTTATTTCCTCGTATCCGTACATATACATGGTTGACTCCAATTTTTTTCTCTAGAAAACTAAGTTACAATAAAAGTATTTTTTGTTAAGATTTCATATGCTTAGCTAGATATCATTAGTGTTTAATCCAAATTCACAACAGTAGCATATGCAGAATCACTGAAAGAAACACAATCACAAGATAGACACGGTATTTATCCTGGGAAACCCTCAAGGGGAAGAAAACCCAACAAAACTTCCTCTGTATAAGATGTATAAGATAAAACCCCAAAACAAGTATTCTCCTCCTTGCTGGTATGTCTCTCTCTCTCTCTTATGTGCTACACAAGTAAGTGAGTCTGTGTTATAATGAGGAACACAACTCCTATATTTATACACTTTAAGTCACTTGACTTTTACCCTAACAAGTCGGCCCCACTAAACTAACCGGGTCGACTTCACCTAGGAAGACTCAAAACAGTATTATATATTATTCATTGGGGAACTATTGACCCGACTTACAATGGAGGCTTTACCTCATGACTCTATGATGACCAAATACAATAGTAACATCCCGATGGAGGAATAATAACATCTCCCTTGGGGTACATCAGTAAAATACATTTAGAATATCCTTTGAAGTTACAATATTTCAACGCTCCCCCTTAACGAGAAGGGTATTCTACTGACAACATCATCATCAACTATAGGAGTAACGAGAGAGAGCATCTTCAGCAGTATCAAGGTAATACATCTATATGTCATAGGAATTTTTCAACAATCATCAGTAACTGGAACAGTTACTCTTCAATGTCTTCAACTTCTACAGCACACGATCAATTGAGCCTTTTGCAGCAACTCTTCGATCTTCCGATCTTTCGTAGCAGCACTTCGATCTTCTCGATCCTTTGCAACAACACTTCAATCTTCTCGATCCTTTGCAGCAACACTTTGATCTTCTCGATCCTTTGCAGCAGTACTTCGATCTTCTTAATCCTTTACAGCAGCACTTTGATCTTCTCGATCCTTTGCAGCAGCACTTCGATCTTCTTAATCCTTTGTAGCAGCACTTCAATCTTCTTGATCCTTCGCAGCAGCACTTTGACCTTTCCAATCCTTTGTTGCCAAACTACCTGCAGTACACATGATCTCTTTAGGAGATGATCAATCCCTATCACTTTAGGACAGGTCCAAGGATGATGCAATCCTCCATCAGCATACTCCCCCTTAACGAGGAGGGTCCATAGTATTGACCAGTTGATTCGTCCGCAAATGAATGCAGGACCATATTGTTCGCAAGGACTCATCGTAGACTATCCTCAGCCTATTAGAGCTAGGACCACTCCAAGCGAGTGTTATACTACGACATCTACATGTACATGTATGCATACTCTCCATGCAAGAGTATCGTTTGCAACTGTAGATCTTGACCGCACCTAGATGCAAGCCCTGTTGTCCGTAAGGACTCATCGTAGGACATCCTCAGTGTAAAAGCTAGGACCACTCCATGCGAGTGTTATACTACGGCGTCCACATATAAATGTAGGTACACTCTCCATGCGAAAGTAACGTCTGCAAGGCAGATCTCGACCGCACCTAAATGCAGGCCTTGTCGTCCGTAAGGACTCATCGTAGAGCATCCTTAGCTTCAAAGCTAGGACCACTCCTAAGCGAGTGTTATTCTACGGCATCAACAAATGAATGTGGGTACACTCTCCATGCGAGAGGAACGTCTGCAGAGCCATCCTTAGCTAGTACGGACCACTCTCAGGAACAGAGTGTTATTTCCTGCAAGACCATCCTCAAGAGAGGAACTATCGTCCACAAGTGAATGTCGGACCTTGTCAGCATCTTCAGGCGCACTTGGCCTCTTTCATACTGGAGCTTCACTGTCATTCCATCATCAATGACAGTCTTATCATCACTCCCCCTTTCTAGGGAGCATCCATATCATCAACCTGCTCCCCCTTTGTCCGAGGAGGGTTCATATCTTCGACCTGTTCTTCCTTTCCGAGGAGAGTCTATATCTTCAACTTGTTCCTCCTTTTCGAAGAGAGTCCATATCTTCATCATTTGTAGTATCATTACTGTTCCTCCTTCCAAGGAAAGTCTTTTTTGACTGCACCAAGCTTGTCACAAAAATATTCAAACTTTACTCGAGATAGAGGCTTGGTCAACACATCAGCAACTTGCTCATCGGTACTCACATACTGGAGCTTTATAGCTCCCTTTTGTACCATATCCCTTATATTAAAGTATCGAATTTCTATGTGCTTTGATTTATCATGGAACACATGATTCTTTGTCATCTTTATACAACTCTAGTTGTCACAAAGAATCACTGTGGTATCCAACTCCATGTCAAATAGACCTGACATCAGTTTCCAAGTCCATATCGCTTTACAACTAGCGAAGCAAGTTGCTGTGTACTCTGCTTCAGCTGTGCTGAGAGCAACACTGGATTGTTTCTTACTAAACCATGAGATCATGGCGAATCCCAGACAATAACATCCACCTGAGGCGCTCTTTCTGTCTGCGGCACTTCCTGCCTAATCTGAATCTGTGTATCCATACAATCTATAGTCATGATCTCTAACATAGTATCGTCCAAAATGTATCGTACCTTTTAGGTACCTCATCACGTGATTTGCAGCTATCAGGTGAACCCGTCTAGGTTTAACTAGATACTAACTTAAGGTGTTCACAGCAAAGCATATATCTGGCCTTGTATTCGTCAGATACATCAATGACCCAATAATCTGTCAGTACTGAGTCATATCCACTAACTCTAATGATTCATCAGATAGCAACTTCAGGTTGGTATCCATGGGTGTGGCCATGGCTTTACAATCCAACATATCAAATCTTCTCAAGATTTCTACTGCATACTTTCCCTGATTCAGAAAGATTCTTTCTGGGCTCTACCACACTTCCAACCCGAGGAAATAATGCATCAATCCAAGATCTTTCATCTTGAATTCTTCGGATAGCTTCTTCTTGCTTTCTGTGATCTCTTTCCCATTTCCAGTCAGAAATAGATCATCCACATACAGCAATAGTATAATATTCATGTAAAGGTTAGGATTAGCTTTACTTTTGGTAAATTTCAAGCTTGTCACAAGTATGCCCGAGTTTTCCCATGAACATAATGGTGTTTTAAAAGGTTGTGCTCATGATCCGCCTGTGATGTGCGGGTTGTCGTGATAGGAGACATGGAGGATCTTGTTTGATCTTTCTAACCTCTACTCCCGCCCGCAAGCTGCGTGGCCCTCTACTCGTGCGGCTTTCTACTCACGTGGCTCACAGCTCTCCCAGCTCGCGAGCACTCTCCTCTCGCGGCTCTGTTCCCCACGCAACCTTCCCAACACGCAAGCTCTCTACTCGCGGCTCCCTCCAAACCCGCAACCTCCTTCCCTCTACTCGCCCACAACCCTGCTCGCCTGCAACCCTTTGCTCCGCCTTATGCTCGCGCGGCCCACAGCTCTCTTAGCTCGTGAGCCCTCTGCTCCCGCGGCTCTACTCCCCGCACAACTTGTGTCGTTTCTTCACCCACACAAAACCCCGACGACTCCCCTTGGCGTCTCTTCACCTTCCAACTAACCTGCACCTCCCGCAGCCTCCACCACCTCTCGCAACCCGCACCACCTCCGCGTCTCTTCACTTTCTAGCCAACCCGATCCCTCCTCTTCTCGACACTGCAACTTCCTGTCGTTTTCGTAGGGTTTTATCCCATGGAGGACCCAAAGGAAAACAAGGAGACGAAGGAGCTTTCAAAAACTCCTGCCTGGGACTTCAACGACAGAGGACAATTCAGATACCTCAAGCAATGTTGGGATAACCCGGAATCTACAGCCCCACAGACATTGCATTGGAATTAAATTTCATGTTTTGGACGTCCCAAGTTAAACAAGTACCAAGGAAATTGGAATCTCTCGAAGTGGAAAATAGCAAACTCTACTCGGAGGTAAGCTCCCTTGCTGCTAGAATTTTGGAAGTAGAAACTGACAACTTATCGCTCAAGAAGATGATACAGGAGAGCAAAGAGCAGGAATCCTCTCACCCCCCAAATGAGGCACTACACGCAGAAATTCGTGACCTCAATACCAAGCAAGAAGAAATCAGATCCCAACAGGCCTCCTTCAAACAGGAAACAAAGTCGCACATTAACTCATGGGCACAGGTACTTCGAGGGAAACACAAACACACTCCACCTCTCACAGCAGTTGAGGAGGTCGCGCAAGCCAAACTAGTCGAAGAAAGGACCAAACGAGCAAGGGAATTGAATCTGAAAGTAAGAGGTCTTCCTCTACCTCTTCCTTATTCGCACCCTATGGAGGTAGGAGTTGGGTTCCTGCGGGATACCCTTGGCATACCAGATATAACCTTGGACAGAGCTTGGGTGGGCCACAACTCCACCCTCTTTATTAGATTCTGAAATGCAACAAATAGGCTCTGTGCCCTCAATGCTAAACGAAAATTGTTCTCACTTCCCAACAAGATATTCCTTGATGAAGACCTCAACAAAGTGCAAGTTGCAGAGCTTAAATAATACAAGGAACAGGTCGCGGCAGCAAGACAGGCAGGGAAATGGGCGGTTATCAAGAATCTTCGGGCACTTATTCGACTCTTTCTCCCCAAGGTGGACGCCTCGAACGGGAAGCTCCAAATGACGAGTCCGACTAGAGAAACGCCAGGGCACAGGCATCACTGTCTGTTGCTGGAATGGCAATGGGTCCTTCTGGTCATCACCAAGTCTTCTGTATGACGCTCTCGCATCGACTGATATCCTCCTCGTGACCGAGACTCATGCGAGCCTTGTGCGGCCTCTCCCAGACATTACAGTTTACCACTGGCTCTCGGTCTGCAGGCAGGAAACAAGGAGTTCTGGTGGAGTCAAGGGATTAGGAGGAGATGCTTGCCTAGTTAGAGACTCTCTGGAACAGGGTTTCATTGATAATCATCGACGAGTATGTCAGATTCATGTGGATTCAGGTCAAAACCAGGATCTCCCCCCAAAGATACGTCTACATCGCAGTATGCTACTTTCCACCCACGTCCTCACCCTTTGCCATCCACAACGGAGCGGATGCAAACCCCTTTATGGACTTGTATACTGGCATCACCCAATACTCTACTAACAAGGAGGTCATACTTATGGGGGATTTTACTGCTCGCACTAGAGACCTCTAGATCCCTCTCCACGACCGATCTGAAGACGTGTTATGTATCGAGGGGATCAACCCGATCTTTGTAGGTCTTCACCGGACTTCAGAAGATGCCATGGGGCCCACTACAGCATATGGAAAACATCTCTTGCTGTTAGGGGAGTCCTACGAGTTACTTATCCTGAACGACCTCCCATGCTTCCTAGACTCTCACTTTTTCATGTGTCGGCCACATGGAGGTGGCGCTAGTGTGGTGGATTATGCTCTAGCCAGCCAGAACTTGCTCCCTTTCATTTGAGACCTCTCTATTTTTCCCGTCCCTCTAGCTGACCACGCACTTCTTTCTCTCTCCCTCCAGTTTGACCCTCCTTTTCCAACCCTTCCCTCCCCGCAGAGCCCCCCCTCCCTACCTCAGAGCATCTTTTGCTTTGACGAAGGTGACCCTGACATCTTCTTATCCGCTCTCCGCCAGACTCTTCCCTGTGAAGCTCATTTCTCCTCACTCGACTCGGGCTCTGCCAAGTACCAATGGCTCTCATCTGTAATCTGGGAGGTTGCACTTAACTCCTTTCCCCACTCTAATCATACCACCTCTACCACCCCTAAACCTAGCTCTTGTCCCATGAACAAGTAGTACGATGAAGAATGCAAAACCCTCCACCGAGAACTCCATTGTGCCTTCCTCCAGTCCCGTCCTACTTGTCTCGACATTCAAAGGCCTTACCGTCGTTTCCTTCATTGCAAGAAACGATAATTTGTCTCTCAAAGAAGACGGGAACTCTCAGCTCTCCTTGCCCATTCCCCCAGGCATTTCTGGCGTACCATACTCTCTCGACGCTCCCCTCTCTCATCCGACCTTGACCCTACTTCCATGTTTTCCCACACCTCCAATCTCTATGGCATTCTCGGCCAGGCCAAAATTCATGTTGCTTCCCCTCCTTCCTCCTACCACCTCTTCACAAACAGCGATGTTACAAAGGCCATCCAGGCGATGAGCAGTAGCAAATCAGCAGATGAAGAAGGCTACCAAGCAGAGTTCTTCAAGCATGGTCTTCAGGTTCTAGTTACTTATTTGGTTGATCTCTTCAATCACTTGGTGCGTGAAGGGTTTCCTCCAATTTGGTCTCATCATATCATATATCCAATTCACAAGTCAGGGTCCACTTCTGATCCCAACAACTACAGAACGATCATGGTAGGCCACACGTTCTCAAAGTTATATGCCACCGTTCTCCATATGAATCTTTACAGCGATCTTGAGAAGAGAAATCCCAGAGCCCGAGGCCAGGCAGTGTTCAGACCAGCACATCAGACTATCGACCTCATTTTTACTCTTCGAGTCGTGATTGAGGAGGCATGCCACAATTCCTCGAAAGTCTACTGCTGCTTTGTAGACTTTCAGAAAGCCTTCGACTCAGTTCCGAGAGAAGATTTATTGCAGCGACTCAGAGACATGGGCATCTCAATGACCCTGCTAACAACTATTATGCACCTTAATGAGTCCATACGTGACCGCCTTCGCACAGCTCGAGGATTATTTGAGTTCATCTGTAGCACCATTGAGATGAAACAAGGTTGCCCACTATCTCCCACCCTGTTTGGAATCTACATAGATGAGTTGGAGGCCTTTCTCCATGAGCATATCCAGGACGCAGATGGGTGCCTCCTCCACCATGTCCTGATCTCTAGTCTACTTTTCATTGATGATGTAGTACTCTTATCTTCCTCCCCGGAAGGTCTGTAGAGACAGCTTGATGCCTTAGCCATGTTTTGTGACCTTCGGAAGCTGACAGTGAATTTGAGCAAAACAAAGGTTATGATCTTCAATGGGGTGAATAAAACCTCGAACTTCCGTTTGCTATTCAAGGGGGAGGAAATCGAGATCACCAGTACTTATACTTACTTGGGAGTGCAGTTTTCAGGTCCCCGCTTCAATCTACGACCAGCTCTCCTGCCTCGAATCAACAAGGGGTACAGGTCCCTAACCCTTCTTGAGAGACAGTGTTTTCGCCATCACTTCCAGGATATCTCATCCAAGATGAACCTGTTAGATACCTTGATCCGTCCCACTGTTTTATATGGATCAAAAATTTGGGGACCCTCTCTACTTGAGTCGGATTGGGCCTCAGCTAAGAGAGTCCAAATCTTTCTTCTCCGACGTATCATTAGATGTAAGCAGACAGTGCCGCAGCACATCATCCTAGCTGAGATTGGGGCCCAGCCCTTCCATCTTGAGACGGTCTTCAGATTGGTTTCCTTCTTGCATCAAATCTGGGGGTTTGTTGACTCGTCAAAAGGCTGGGACAGGTGCCCTTATATAGCCTATTGCTCTACTGAGACCATTGCATGCGCTACCCATTCAGGCAGAGCCAAATGTTGGCTCACAGGAGTCTCGAGCCTTTTCACATCAGTGGGGATCCAGTTAGATCATCTCCCCCCGTTTCGGTATTCGCTGGATGCCCCCAGTCACCTTCTACCTACCCAACAAGAGTTAAATAAGATCATCAGAGAGGATGTTTACAAGCAGTACATCCAGTTTACTTGGGTCAATCCTCCGAGAGGATTGCGCCCAAAGATGGCCTTTTATGCTAAGCACTTCTTGGTGATCAGAGACGGGCTCATTGTCCAAACCCAATACACGTTCCACCATTGGATGCATGCTCTTCGGATCCCTCTCAGACAGCTCAGAGTAGGATCCCATAGACTCCGGGTAGAAACAAACTACCAGATTGATAGATCGGACAGGATCAGTCAGCTATGTCATCTACAGGAAGTGGAAACCGAGTCACACTTTATCTTCAGATGTCTTATATACTGCGAGATCAAAGGACGCGTCCACTGCTTGTTTAGGGGGCCTCAAACTCTAGCCGCCTTCTTCAGATACACTGATCAGAGATGTTTAGCACTTTATATTCAGGAGGCTCTCAAGCTTCGAGCGCAAGTCCTCCAGCCCCCTACAAGACTTGATACCACACAGAGGATCACGACATTCTTCAACATGCTACCACCTTCTAGGGGCACCAAGAGATCCACAGACTTAGATGTCGATCCAAAACCCAGCAAAAGCTTTGTACCAGACCTTCCTTCGAGAGGCGCACAAGACCCTCCAGACCTCACCAACGTCACTCCAGAGGATGCCCTCCGCCCACCAGCTCCTAGTCAGGCAAGCAGACACTATTTCACTTCCCTCAGTTTTCCTCTTTCAACCTCGGATGTTAGGATTACTAGACCTTCCTAGGTCGTTTTGGCTCCCGGATCCTGTCCACCTGAGCTTCTTCGCCCCTGTACAGGGTTACGATGTTGAGACTGGGGCGAGAGCTCTCCCATGCTTCAGCCCAACTCGCTTTGTACACTTTTCTATTCTATCTTACTTGTATTGTATTTCTTTTTAAGGGAGATCGTTTTGTCCTCCCACATGCACGAACATCATTGTAATCGACAATCCTGTTGACCTACTTTGTGGTCATTAGTGGACATAAATAAAATTATCTTATCTTATCTTATCTACCATACCAAGCTCTAGGAGCTTGCTTCAGTCCATACAGAGCCTTTTTCAACTTACATACATGAGTCACTCTGTCTTCGACTTCAAATCCTTGTGGTTGTTCGTTGTAAACCTCTTCCTCAATCATACCATTCAGGAAGGTTGTCTTTACATCCATCTAGTGTAGATCCCACTTCATCATGGAAGCAAGTGCCATGATGTTTCTGATGGAAGTGTACCTTGCTACTGGAGCAAATGTCTCCTCATAATCAATCCCCTCTTTCTGAGAGAATCCTCTAGCCACAAATCTTGCCTTGTACTTTTCAATACTTCCATCAGCAGCATGTTTTATCTTATAGATCCATTTCGAAGATACCACACTCTTGTTTTATGGTTTGGGTACTATATCCCAAACATCATTCTTCATTATTGACCGGTATTCTTCCGTCGTTGCTTCCACCCACTCTTTCTTCTGGACAACTTCCTCATAGCTAGAGGGTTCTTAATCTACAGGGTCACATATCAAAGCTACATAACTGGAGAATGGCTTTGATCTTTTGCTTGTCCTTGTGGAGCCTTTTGGAGCTCCATACTTTTCTGCTTCTTGTATGATTTCTCTTACCCAAGCAGGTTTTCTCTTCCGAGATATATCCATAGTAGAGGGTTCCTGAGGTTCTAGCATATCATGATCTTCAGATGCTACTATATCAGGAGAGGGTTCAGCTTCTACCTTTCTGGGAGGTACATCCTCTTCATGTACTTCTTCAAGCTGACACCATCTGGATTTCTTAAGAGTTGTCTCTTCATCAAATGTTACATCACTACTAATCTCTATATGATGGAATCCTGAAATGTATATCCTAAAGGCTTTAGAGACTTCACAGTATCCAACAAATATTCCCTTCTTTCCAGAAGGAGCCAACTTGGTTCTCTTCTCTTTCGGAATATGTACATATATTGGACAGCCAAATATCTTGAGATGGCTCACTTCAGGTTTCTTTCCTGTGTACATTTCTTCAAGAGTCTTGAATCCAAGAGCACTGTGAGATAATCTAATTTGCACATACACGGTTGTTCTTGTTGCTTCAGCCCACAGGTGCATGGGGAGGTCTTGGTCATGAATCATTGTTTTCACTACTTCCATAACGGTTCTATTCTTTCTTTCCGCAACACCATTCTGTTGAGGATTGTAGGGAGTGGTTAGTTCCCTCTTGGTTCCAGCCTCCTTGTAGAATGCTTCAAATTATTTTGAAGTATATTCTCCACCACTATTTGATCTCAATGTCTTGATTCTTCTTTCTGAATGGTTCTCTATCAAGGCTTTGAATTCCTTGAATTTCCTGAACACTTCACTCTTGGTCTTCAAGAAATATATCCATGTCTTTCTTGAATAGTCATCAATAAATGTGACATAATATTCATATCCACTTAAAGATGTGAAGGGCATAGGACCATATACATCAGAATGAGTTAATTCCAATGTACCTTTAGTCTTTGTCTCACTTTTCGGAAAGGGATTCTTGATGTTCTTTCCTCTTCAACATCCTTTGCAAGTTCTCTCATGATCAATCTTCAGATCCGGTAACCCTGTTACCACCTTGCTCACATAGGGTAGTGCTTTGTAATTGATGTGAGCAAGCCTCCTATGCCATAGTTCACTTGAGCTAGTGGTCTAATGGGCGAGGGTTGTCTCTGGATGTCCTTTGAGTTTGTACAATCCTCCTTCTTCACCAATGACCACAGCATCTTCAAGTGTCTTTCCTTTGGACCACATAAGTACTTGTCCATCTATAAAAGCAACTCTATATCCTTTCTTATCTAGTGCTGAGATGGAAAGTAGGTTCTTTTTCAAACCTGGTACATGTAGTACTTCCTTCATCTTCATGGAAATTCTAGAGTCAAGCTTATAGCTTGATTCACCAATACCTTTGATGGGATATTGATAGTCATCTCCCAATGATACTTTCTGAGGAGAGCTCTTTTCTTCAAGTCTTGAGAGGGTTTGCTTCTTCCCTGTCATGTGCTTTGAAACACCACTATCAATAAGCCATGTATCTTCTCCAAGTGTTACAGACCCAAAGAGTACAGAATAGTGCATATTCTTCTACATCTTCTCCTTTTGTTAGTCTCTTTTGAGGTCTTTCTTCTTCTTCCTCATCTTCAGCTAGATGAGCATGATGTCTTTTGTCGTTCTTCTTCTTTGATGGACACTCTTTGGCAAGGTGTCCTATCTTATGACAGTTATAGCATTGATACTTTGAGTAATCTTTCTTCAGATTGTTTTCTCTTTTCTTTTGAAACTTATTCTTTGAAGGTTTATGACTACCCTTCTTGAAGTTTAATTGTTTTCTTCCTTTAGTATAAATGGCTAGAGCTTGATCATGTTGTATAAGTAGAGCTTCTATGTTGGCTACTCTAGCTTCTTCTTGAATGCAATCTTCCCATACAATGTCAACCTTCATACCTTTTTTTTGGCACACAGAGTCTGTATGAATGAATCCCAAGGTCTAGTGAGACCATTCAGAGCAGAAATGACTCATAACTAGTTCATGCTCATCAAGGGTGTCTCCAATGGCACTTAGTTGTTCCCTGAACTGGGATACCCTTGTGAAGTAATCTTGAATTGATTTTCCTTTGCTCATCTTCTTTTAGTTTTGCAACTTCATTCTTGATGTACTTCTCAAGACCATTCTCTTTAAGAATGAGACCAATCCTATACTTCCATGCTAGGAAGTTTTCTATGCATTCCAATTTGTCCTCAAGCTTAGTGCTTGGGGCCATCCTATCCAGGAGGTCACTAAAAATTAAAATTTCTCAAAATGAAAAGCTGACCTTACCAGGAGATGCGCTTGACTGAGGCGAGTTGGTTGGTCCACTTGATTTCTGGAGATCCCAAATCTTCACCCTTCAAATCTTACTTGCGAGGTTCCAATTTCTGCACGATTTATGCTTCTAGTTGTCTGCAGTTTTCTAGTTCAGGGCCAAACTAGGGTTTGCCTTTCCCAGAGATTCAACCACCCAAAACTTCGATCATGGGCTCAATAGATGAGCTCTAGGGAGGCACAACTTTCTATGCAAGCACATCTTCAAAATTCCAAACTTTGCAGAAACCCTAATTTTTTCCGGAGGGGGAGGAGAGAGAGTTTCACCTTGTGAAAGCTATTCTATTCAGGCTAGCTCTGATACCATGTTAAGATTTCATATGCTTAGCTAGATATCATTAGTGTTTAATCCAAATTCACAATAGTAGCGTATGCAGAATCACTGAAAGAAACACAATCACAAGATAGACACAGTATTTATCCTGGGAAACCCTCAAGGGGAAGAAAACCCAGCAAAACTTCCTCTGTGTAAGATGTATAAGATAAAACCCCAATACAGCCATTCTCCTCCTTGTTGGTATGTCTCTCTCTCTCTCCTAGTATTATATATTATTCATTGGGGTACTATTGACCCGACTTACAATGGAGGCTTTACCCCAGGACTCTATGATGACCAAATACAATAGTAACATCCTAGCGGAGGAATAATAACATCTCCCTTGGGGTACATTAGTAAAATACATTTAGAATATCCTTTGAAGTTACAATATTTCAACATTTTTTGTGCTACCTTGTCGAGTTGGTGCACTGATCTCTGTCTACTGCTCGTGGTAGAGCAATGTTGCACGACTACGACTCGGCAAAGACTCGGCTAGCATATGACTCGTCGACTTAGGAAAGACTCGGAAAAGACTCAAAAAGGACTCGAATAGACTCGGCAAATTAAAAAAAAACTTAAAATTTAATAAATTTTGATAAATTAAAAAAAAACTTAAAATATAATAAATTTTGATAAATTATAATTGATTCACTTATAAATGTATAGTTAAAAATTAAAACCACCGTAAATTAACTTAGGCCATTCAATATCCACGGATAAAGTCACGACTCATCATAGCAAGCCGCACAGCATGGCCACCGATAGCAAGCTGCACAACCGCCGGAGTGGAAACGACGACCAGGGTTTGACAGGTTGCCGATAGCAAGCTACACAACCGCCGGAGTGGAAATGACGACCAGGACAGGTTGCACAGAGGAAAACCCTCTGACTGTGACGAATAAAGCCACGACTCATCCCATCTCATCAGTGGCGTGAGTCCGGACAAATAAAATACAAACGAATTTGATTTTTTTTAAAGGGTCCAATCTTGGGCGAGTTTTGGGCGAGTCCGACCGAGTAAGTGTCCAGTCTAGGCGAGTGTACTGAGTTTTGCCAAGTTTTGTTGAGTTGGCGAGTCTGTCCACGAGGATGGGCAGGTTACTCGTTTTCTGGTCTGACTCGGGCAGACTCACAAGTACCCGTGAGTCTTGGGCGAGTCATGCTTCACTGTGCTAGAGTAATCACTCATTCCTATGCTGAATTGCAATTACCGCTAATCAATAATAAATGTAGATCTATTTTAACTTTGTATATATTAAATAAAAGAAAATAAATTTACATATAGCCACAAATATAGGGACTATAACTTTTAGAAGTCCCCACTTTAGAAAGAGTCTACCTTATATAATCAATCACATGTATAGTAATCTTGATTTTATTACCATTTCCATCTGCTAAGAGGTTCTAGTTACAACCATAATACAAGGAATAAGTTAAGTCATCTGGTTTGTGTTAATGTTTATTTTCTTCTCTAAGTTTCTTCTCTTCTCATGTTTTTTTAATTATTTTATTTTTATATTTTTTATATTTTTTTTAAATATATTATTGGCGTTACCAACCTGCCATTTCCTGCAAATTTGGGGGAAACTTCTAGACGTATTCGATACTCGTACCCACATTCCTACGTTCTGGAAACATGTGCAACATAGATATATATGTATTATATTTTTTAATGTTTTCCTCACTTTGACAATTTCTGCTGACTTTTTAAGCAACGTTCCAACTTCCAGACCCTCTGCAATTTTTTGCCAATGCCAAGTTGCTCTAACTCCATACAGGTATAGCTGAGGCAGCTTGTATCTTTGTATTTGAAATACAAAATTTTGTTTGTGTTAAGAAAAAAAACACACAGCAATGCTCAAATTATTTAATTATGCTTATCCAATATGCTTAGATGCAAAATTGCCTGCGCACAGGTGCAAGAGATCATCTTATCTCTTAAAAGTTTATTCACCTCTTCTATTTCCTTAGGGGCATGTCTGGAAATGCTCAAAATTTGATCCTAAAATAAGCTCTTGATGGCTATTTCCTTTATGAAAATTTTAATAGGAAGAAATAAATGAGATGAGTGGATTTAGGATAATTACAAAGACCTGCTTGCAAAGGAAAGAGGGTTTACCACTGCTTCACTTAACTGAGAGATTCAGCTAAATTGTAAACAAGAATTCAGTACACCACAGCGAGAACACACAAAGTAGTTACTCAAAGATCCAATGAGCTAATGATTCGGGAATATCATTGTGATGAGAAAATATGGTTACACATACCTAGGACAAACCATCTTATGATGGATTTCAGTTTGGCCCTCGCAGAGATAGAATGTAAAATCACAGAAAACTGCATAAATTCAGATAATTTTCAGATCTGTGAGCAGATATCCTTCTTGATTATTTTATTGGATGTCCTTGCAAACACAGGAATACCACGCCTTTGATAGTACATTTTCTTCATCATTATATAATACAAAATTCTCGATTTAATTCCTTGTATTATGTGGTTACTAAACAGCTCAGACCAACATTATAGATGAATCTGTCCAATAATCGAAATCTCTCGTAGAGTTCACTCTTAACTTTTATTTGAAGGAGATTAAACATACCAAATCTTTCAATGGCTGAAGAAATTTCTGCTGCCTCAAATCCCATTTCCAATAAGTGCCCTTTAATATCGAATTCCTCAGAACAATCTGCACCTTTTGCTGCCTAAATACATTTTGAAACAAATAAATCACATTGTACAAAGATTTCAAGGAAAGTAATTCCACACTATAATTTTCATGGATATACATACATTCTCAATTTAACTTAAAGTAACTTTAGAAATCAAATATCTATGAAATATAAGGCAAACAGTTCTGTGATCATAGTTTTCAATCGCTCCCATTTTCTCACTAAAGGTAGGCACTTCAACTGCAAAGAGTTTCTAAGGTTGTGCAATCTCTCTCTGTCTCTCTCTCTCACGCATGCACACGCACACACAAACACATGAAAAGTAAAACAAGAAGAGGGAGGAAGAAAGGAAAAAACTTAGAGAGAACAAGGATCCCTCCCTCCTCTATAATATACCTAGGTTATATTTTTTGCCTTTGTAATAATATTAAAACATAAGTTATGATGCAATAAAAATAATCATAAATATCATAATGTAAATTTATTATTAAACATCATATCTATGATAGCTCACCCCTTTACCAAAAGGCATGACCTGTCACCTTTGATGTGCATTTGTATACACGCTATTGTATTCATCAATCATAATTCATAATTTATCAATTATGTATTGCAAATATATCTTATGCACTCTGTGTGTGTTTAATTCTGCACTTGGTTATTCATTAAGGTTGTAACACAATCCCACTCTCTCTTTCTGACATACATACACATGGAAGCAAAATCGTGTTTACCAGTTTCACAACCCTTTTCTGGCCAGTTCAGACCATGAGATGGGATTTGGGAATGTGCACATCTGGCCTTATCAGCCCTGTAATGAACATAAATGTCCATTGCATAGGCTAGCATGTAGTAATATAGGTATAGATATATCATATATAATGTTAGGTCCTCTAGAGGTAGGCTAGTTAATATTGCCCACGTGCATGTATATATAAACAAAGTGTGATTGTACTTTTAATTCATATCATTCATCTCCTAGTTTTATTTGAAATATTTCTCTCTGAAATATCTGTTATTGTACATAACCTACATGCCTATTACAAACGGTACAACAGCAGTTCACTCTGTTATCCACTAATTTTGCACTTAGTGGATTTTTCGGTGAGCCGCCAAAGCATTGAACAAGTACACTTGTTCATGATCAGAATTCAGAGGTCCTCCATGCCTTTTCCTGGGACTCTGTTTGAAACTTTTTGTAAATACATGTTCATACCCCCTTGGGGAAATTGTAAAAAATGTCCTAGCATTTAAATTTTTATAAAAAGCTCGGCTTCCCGGACTTGGGCATCAAGCCGACTAGCCCAGAGTGTTTTTTCCCTTGGTTATTATTGGCTGTTGAATAAACGACCATTAATTTCTGAGTTTTTCACTCGCTCCCCCAAAGCTGGGGTAGTTGTCTTGGTGTTTCGGCCTTGGGAGGTTATTAGAGCCTTCGTGTCAGTTTTTTTTGTTATGCTAGGCATTCCGATTGAGTCATATGAACATGTACTAGGTCCCCCTACAATTTCGTTGGATTCCGAGAAAATTAATTTTTTCCGTTTTTTTTAAGCCATTTTTTAATGGTTTAAATGGAAAATTTCAAAATTTAATAAAAGAGTGATCCGGAGTCCATTTTCGGCATGGTTGGGCTCATTTTCAAGCCTGGAGCAGCATCTTTACCCCAGGGGCCACTTTCACCATCATTCGACTGACAGAAGCATCCCGAAAGTCATCATTCGGCTAATTGAGCACCAAAATAGCATTTAAATGCTAAAATTGGACAGAATGCACCAAAGTCAAATATTCAAAAAGTCAAAATTGATTTTTAAAATGGAGGAGATGACATGGCATGGTCATGCGTTTCATCTTTAAGGTGCATGGCATATAAACTTTGGTTTAAAAATCAAAGTTGGATTTAATGAGAGGAGGGTGACGTGAGTGGTGGAACCTCACACTAGCAAGTTTGGAGGATGCAATTTATGTGAGTAGGGTGGATGGGCCCCTCTACATTGAATGTTAATGTTTTAAAACATGGCATATGCATACGAATTATTTCATAAGGAGGTGACGTCAAATGAAGGTAAGTCATGAGCTAGCAAAGGAGTGGATCTCCTTGATATCCACGTCACTCATAAATAAACCGGGCGTTGGTGTATTGCGTTTAATATACTTCAAAATATTGTTTATTCCTTCACGCCAAGCATGCCGTTAACGTCAACAAATATACTTCAAAATATTGTTTATTCCTTCACGCCAAGCATGTCGTTAACGTCAGCATTAGATTGGAGTTCGGGCTAATTTGGAGGTGAATCTCCTTAATTTATGGCCACTACATGGCTCGTCTTTCCTCCAACCATAAGTTTTGTCACTTCAACTCACTCACAGCTCCCTTCATTCAAAGCCATATCTCTTTCAAAGCTCACGCAGAGTTTCTCTTTGGTTCACGTGGACACTTGGAGCTGCCGTATTGGGTGGTGATATTTCCAAGTGGTTGATGGGGGCGCCTTGCCAAGGTGGAGGCCACCTCCCCATCCCATTCATTGCAACTCAACCTACCTGAGATTCGTACTCCAGCCTGTTGTAACATGGAGTTGATTGGATCTTGATTGTTATTGGCTCTCCTCATTGCCGATTTGATTTAGGGTTGTAGGTTTGTTATCCACTTATTTGTACCATAGTTGGATTACCTGAGGAGCCGCCGGTTGACAGACTTGTTCAAAATCTGATTCCAGTGTATCAATTGATCCATTTTCATTTCTAGACAATATTGGCTAGCCAATTTTTGTTTTGAATAATTTTGACCATGGCCCCGCAGGGTTTGTAATAAAATGTGCTAGTAGGGTATTTTTTGAGTGGTTCAGTCTTCTGAGACGTAGAATCTCAAATAAGGTATTCCAGGGAGTTTTTTGCTCCTGACAATTATGCTTTGCCTTCAGCCGAGTATAATTGACGAGGTTTTCTCCCGCTTCCTCCAAAGCTGGAATGCCCGATGTTGAATTCTGGGCCTTGGGAGGTTATTAGAGCCCAACTGAGTGTTATAAACCTACTAGACATTGTTTAAGTAGAGCATGGTCATGTCCTAAGTCACCTGGACATATAAAAAAAATTCGAAAAAATCTTTTTCGAACAGGGAAAAAATTATTTTTTCAATTTTTTAATTTTTAATTATTTTTTCTAAGTTTTTTTGGGTTAATTTTTCCATAAATTAAATGGAAAAAACCCTTTTGTAATAAGTCGGTCATCCGGACCCCAAAATCAGTGATTGAAGGCTCTAACCTTAAGCCAAAAATCATTCTTGACCAGCAAGCCAGTCAGCTTCAGCTTTCAGATCATAAATCAGACACATAACGCCATTTTTCTCAGAAAAGTCATTTTTGAGGAAAAAATGATTATTTTAGAGAAAATTAAAACTCTCCAAATTAATCCAAATTCAACGAAATAAAAGGCCAAATGACATCTCACCGGGCATTAATAAGCATTGGAATTAACGGAAGGTAGGTTCAGTCAGCATTCAGTGACATAAATGACATCTCTACCTAGCAATTGCACCTCCTTCAGTCAGGCTCACATGTGGGTGAGGTGGAAAGCATTCATTCGTCCGGTGTTTTGATCAAAGCTGAACTGAGGCTTACACTGATGACCGCTAGGCAGTGGCTCCTCCATACCTAGCAAAGTGGTTCCCAAACCTAACAGGTGGCCTTCCTATGAACCCAGACGCCTCCTTCATCCATTCACGACCCTCTCTCTCCTGAGGGCGCCTTCCACACGTGTGAGCTCATCTGTGGGTTGTTTGTAGTGATCAGGGTTGGAGTGGGGGCGCCTTGCCTAGGTGGAGGCCTCCCCTCACTCCCAGCTCTTCGTTTTAGGTTTGGCTTCTCTGTTAGGTAGCCAGGCTGGTTAGGTTATGAGGGTTGGCTTTAGGGTTTTAGCACTCTCTCATTGTATAAATAGAGGCTCTTTCAGCTCTATTCAGATGGAGATTTTGGGTATGAACACTCTGCCAAAATTATTGTTATATTTGTTTAAAGATTGGAATAAAGTTGTGACTTTGGAGGTCTATGCATGAGCTATTGGAATTGTGGATTCACATTGTCTTTGGTGATATCTCTCTTACCCTTCTCTCTTTCAATTATTAAATCATTATTCAATATATACTCTTGAAGGGCTAACAATCTAGTTTATGAGTATTTTGTTCGGATTTAATTTTGTTTGTAAAGGTTTTGCAGGGACAATCAAGGGTGAAGGACAAGCTTAAGGATCAAGCTCTTCTTCATAAACCGGTGGTTCTTTTTCATCTAATTTCTTCGTTTTGCAGGTTCTCCTAAGCACTTCTCAATCCAAGAAATAAACACAACAGTGAGGGTTTCTCCTTCCTTCCATCAACAAATATTAAACAACACACTTGGTTACCGAACTTCCCTCTTCTAGTTCTCTCTTTGCTCTTTGACCTCTTTTGTTTCCTTGCTTGCTAGCCCCTTCCCTCCTTGCTTTGTTTGCCTTTTCTTACTCTTTCTTCTTCGCTGCCCCGTTTTTACTCTTTTTACCACTTCTTTTCTTCATTTTGGACAGCCCTAGTGTGCCCTAGTTTATGCCCCTTTTTTACCCATTTTTGCCCTAGTTCTTTAGCCTTTTTCTACCTTGTTTTGGCCATTTTCTTCCCCTTTTTGTTCGCTGTCCTGTTTTTTGATTTTTATGACAGCCGTCTTCCTTCTTCATCGCTGCCCCGTTTTCATCATTTCTCATACTTCTTTGGCCTCATAGTCGGCTGCCCTATTCCTCCTTTTCCTTGTCTTTGACCTCCTCTTTGTTCTCATTCCTTCTTCCTATCCTTTTCTTCTTATTTTCAGCCTACCTTTGTCTTGCTCTTTTGCTCTCATTCAAACTTTTTCTCTTCCCTTTTTGCTAAGTTTCAAGAAAAGCTTCAAGTAAAAGTAAAGCACTCTCCTTTTTTACGCAAGTTTTAATAAATGTAGAGTTGTATGCTTTCATTTGAAAAGTCCTTTCAAGGATTAAATTCCCAAAGGCAAATTGTAATATTTCAATAAAAGATCTTTGGTTTGAGTGGGGTTTTTAAGTCCCCACTCTCATCCTCCCCCATTTGGTAAGGCTTATGTTGTGTTTACTTGTGTATGCTTAGGTTAGATGTGTTTGTTTTCATCATTATTTACGCCTTATTCTTAGAATACTAATTGTTAATCAATCACGTCTAATTCATTAATTAAGTTGATTACTTCATTTTCAATCGTTTATCTTTCATACAAATAAATCAACTACTTAAATCTCTTGAATCTCACCATAAGGTGGATCAAGAGTGCTCTCTGTCGGAGAGTTAATCAACAATCTTCAGCTTAAGTTTTATTGCATCACATTGTTAATCAATTAATTCTTAAGTAAGCCTCTTAAACTTGAAGAAACACAAGTCAAGAGCACTCTCTATCGGAGAGCATATTTAGTTTGCATAATCCCTGCATTAGTCTCATCTAGATTAGATAAGACTCTTGAACCTCTGTCATAAGACAAGGTCAAGAGCGCTCTCTGTCGGAGAGTCTAATTAATTAACTTAATAAAACCTTCAACACACACACCCCTTTTGATTAATTGACTTCGTTGATCATCCTTCACCTAGTACGCTCTGCCAACTTTCGAGTTGGGCTCGTACTCAGAACGGTGAACGGACTTGCTAAGTTCGCACAAGAGTAACTTAATTAAAACTTTCACCCCATAACCAACGCACCAGCGTTGTTTCGTTTGAATACCAAGGCATGTGGCCAAATTCCAAGTGTGGGCGTCGAGCAACCCAATCTGGGCACAATTAGTTAAGTTATTGAACACTTAGCTGTGACCCCAGACAGGTCCGTCATGTCTTCGAACGGAGCCACTGAAGGTATTTCCGGTTAGGATATTCAGCTACCTTAAGCAAGACCACCGTTAAAAACTTTTAAAACCTACCAAGAGCACTCGCAAAATCTAATACTCACTAGCTTAATTCCTAGACTTTTATTCACGCATTTATTTGACTCCATAAGGCACTGGTCCTTTGTTATATCTGAGTAATTTTCTATCTTGATCAACTGTCTATAGTTCATTTCAATTATTATATTTGAATGCTTAGTTAAAAGTCTGAAACCCTTGCTTATCTGTGTAATCTCTTATCAGCAACGTGGATTCCTTCTGATTAATCATCATTCTCTCGATAAACAATCACTTTAAATCATAATAAACTCCTAAATAACACACATCTTCATCCGCAACTAAGTAAAACACTTTAACAACTTAAGAGCCTTAGAAAACTCTTTTGTAGGGACTACCCCCCTTGGCTTCGTTAAGAGTTAGCATAAATGGAGGAGCTAGGAGTAGGCGACAGTTCCTAGCTCTGTGCTTGCCCCCAAGGTCACACCTCTCCCACTTTCCTAAGTGAGGAGACAGCTTTCAATTGATTTCTGTTGCTGGTGTGCAATCGACAGACAACAAGGTTAGCTTAGTTTTGTTGTATAAGGATGGCATTGCCTCCTTCTTGGAACGAGAATTTTTGGCATAGAAGCTCTGGAGAATTTTCATTGTAATATTTTGCTTAAGATTTAATAAAGTTGATGACTTTGGAGGTCAATGCGAAAGCTCTTTGTTTTCCATAATTCACCTTGTGAGGTGATACCTTTCTTTGCTCCCTTCTCTCTTGATTCTTAAGCGTTTGATTGTATAATTGTTGAAGGCTAACAATCTAGCACTATATTGTATAATCCATGCTTTTCTCTTGAAGTTGTGTTGCTTTCAGGTATTGTCCGATATATAGGGGCTCTTTTATGGTTAACATTCATTCTGCAGGTTCTACAAGGAATCATTTTCTTTCAAAAAAGTCGAGAAGCATAAGTTTCTTTGCCTCATCCATCAAGCAAAAGCAATTCTTTTCGGTTACTTTTCTTAAGTTGGATCTAAATATCTCTCTTCTTTCATCATATTTCTATGTATCATATGTTAGTTTTGACCTGAGAAAGTAAGCTTGGGATTTGATCCCAAGTGCCACATAATTTTGTGGCTACTTCTCTTTCTCCATTAGCATCCTTGCGTACATCCAGCTAGACTGGACGGTTTCGGGTCTAGTGCTTCTAGTGGTCGCCTTGTTCGGAGGTTGATCCCACCTTCGGTTGATTGTCTTGTTGACTTTTTGTCCTCTTCTTCTAGGTTGGATTTGGCCTCTTTCCACCTTGTTGTTTGATTGTCTTCTTCGATTTCTTCGCTGCCCTCTTTCTTCAAATTTTTTGCAGCCACTTTTCTCCTAAGTTGCTGCCCTGTTTTTACCATTTTTTGCAGCCACTTTTCTCCTAAGTTGCTGCCCTTTTTTTACCATTTTTTGCAGCCCTCTTATTGCTTAGTTCGCTGCCCCATTTCCCCCTTTTTTGCAGCCAACTATCTGTTGTTCGCTTCCCCCCTTTTCCCTCGTTTCCTCATTTGTTTCAGTCCTCTTTTGCCCTTTTTTTGCTCCTTTCTATCCTCTTCCTTTTTCCCATTTTGCAGGTTTGAAGAAAAGGTTCTCAACAAAAAGATAAATCCCTCTCCTTTTTTGTATAAAATCTATTAAAAAAGCTTTGTTTTTAGTCTTCTAGCTTTATTTTAAAAGTCCTTTTCAAGGGTTAAATTCTCAAGGCAAATTGTAACACTTAATAAAATTTCTCTTTTTTGAATGGGGTTTTTAAGCCCCCACTCCCAATCTCCCCCATTTGGGGAGGTTTGTGGTGTTCTTTTCTTTTGTGTTCTTAGATTAGATTTGCTTTACTTAGAATAGTTTCATTTTCTTGCTTAGAACACTAATGGCTAGATTAGCTTGTTTTGATTCATTGTGAAGTTATGTACTTTGTCATTTAAAAATCTCATCTTTCAAAAGTATTTCAACTGCTTTGAAGTAGAAATCTCTTGAATCTCACTTTGTGGATCAAGAGTGCTCTCTATCGAAGAGTTATTATTTATTTTGGTTTTTCTACTTACCCCCATGCTCTCCCGATTAGGACCTAAAAACCTGAAAGAGATTCTTGGGTAGATTAGTCATTTTACTTTTTTGCAAGTTAATTAATTAATTGCTAAGTCTCTTGAACTTGTCGGAATTCGAGTCAAGAGCACTCTCTATCAGAGAGCATTCGCACTGTATTTCCCTGCATCAAGCATATAGTTTAGCTAAGACTCTTGAACTTTTGTCATAAGACAAAGTCAAGAGCGCTCTCTGTCGGAGGGTTTTAATTAATTTATTTAATAAAATCTTTCAACTCACATTCCCCCTTAATTAATTTACTTCGTTGACATCCTTCACCTAGTATGCTCTGCCAACTTTCGAGTTGGCCTCGTACTCAGAACGGTGAACGGACTTGCTAAAACCGCAATAACAACACAAATTAAAATTTTACCCCTTAACCAACGCACCGGCGTTGTAGAAAGTTTCAAGTCCATTCTCAATAAGGGCGTCGAAACTCCCCGTTGTCTAAGCTTCCTGGCTAGCTAGTCACTCCTGGATACCAGCCCAAGATACTGGACGGGTCGACATGTCTAGAACGGAGTGACTTTGAACACTTTCCTGGTTGATCTCTGATACCTTCTTCGTTTCAAAGCCATAATAAACAAGACCACTAAAATCTTTAAGACGTACCAAGAGCACTCGCATAACATTCACTAGCTTTATTTCAAGACGACTTGTTAATTTCTTTAAGCATTACAGTACTTTGACTCCTTAAGGCACTGGTCTATTATTTCATGCATGATTATTAATCTAGATCATTTTGTCTTTGGCTTATAAAAATCTTTATCTGTGAATGCATCTTTATTTACAAGTTCTTGATATACTGTTCATCTGTTAGTCCAGTTCAGCAACGTGGATTGCTATTTTATGTCTTGTGTTTGAAATTCATAATAATAAAACATCCTTCGTGACAATAACTCCTAAACAACATCCATCTGCATCATTCACACATTAAAACTTAACTTAAACACATTGAGCCATAGAAAACTCTTTGTTAGGGACTACCTCCCCTGGCTTCGTTAGGAATTAGCCCAAACAGAGGAGCTAGGAGTAGGTGACAGTACCTGGCTCTATGCTTGCCCCCAAGGTCACACCTCTCCCACTTTCTCAAGTGAGGAGACAGCTTTCGGAAGATTTCTGCTGCTGGTGTGCAATCGGCGGACAACACACTCCAACCTTTTTGCTGTGAAAAAATATTGTTGGAGGATATGGGGAAAATTGTCTTCATCAAGGAGGTGATTGATCAAGCTAGGACAATCCCCAAGTTCATATACAACCATGGTTTTGTTCTCAGCCTCATGAAGAGGCACACAAAAAACAGGGAGTTCCAGCATTCTGCAATCACGCGTTTTGCCACGGCCTTCATTACTCTCCGGTCTTTGCTTCAATGTCAGTTTGAGTTGAAAGAATGTTTGTTTGTGATGAGTGGCATGATTGTGATTATAGTAGGAGAGAGGATGGGAGAACCATTGCTAAGTTGGTGTACATTGACTCCTTCTAGGAAGGAGTAGAGGCAGTGTACTTAGTGAGTGAACCTTTGGTAAATGTTCTGAGACTGGTTGATGGTGATAAGCCCGCAATGGCCTATTTGTATAAGGCCATGGATAGGGCCAAAGAAACCAGCTGGAATTATTATGTGGGCAAGGGTACCCCGAGGCATAACAAGCACATGTTTTTATGAAATTTGATTGATAGTCCATGGACCAGGGTGCTTCATCAACCCATTCATGTAGCAGCACTCTTCGTCAACCCCGCATTTTCCTACAAATGTAATTTTTATTTTGATGGCGAGGTGTTGGAAGGGCTCCTCACTTGTCTTCAAAGGATGGTACCTGATTATGAGACTTGCAATGCAATTAATCGCGAGATAGAAGTGTATCGGGATGGTTCTGGAGTATTTGGCTTTGCTGATGCTATTTGTGACAAGACCACTATCATGCCAAGTAAGTTATTAGAGTGTTTTATCTTTTATTTAAAAATTGAATTATGTTTTAATTATTTTTTATTTCAGTTTTCCAATGTAATGAAATGTAATTTAGTTCTCTTTCTTTCTTATTTGTTGTCGTTGTTTGGTGGCAAACTTATGGTGTAAGGACACCAAATTTACAGAAATTTGCCATTGGAATCCTCAGCCAAACTTGTACAACTTCGGGATGTTAGCGAAACTGGAGTGTATTTGAAAAAATACATACAAAGAAAGGCAAAAGGTTAGAATTTCAACAAAGCAATTGCATTTAAATTTTAAAGTAATTTATGATCCTCTAACATATTATAATTTAATCATTTTTTTAACCCCAAACTCATAAAAAATTGATTACCCTCTTACAAGTTGGAGTTCACACATCTTAATGACTTGGTGTACATCCATTACAATCTTTGCCTATGGATAAGACAGATACAAAAAGAATAGGATGTGGATGCCGTCTCCTAGGACAATATTGATATATTGTCTAAGTGGAGGGTGGAGACTGAAGCGCCTATCATGGAGGCACCTACATGCTTAGAGCCAAAGGAGGGGAAACATGAGGGGCAAGAGGAGGAGGAGGAGGAGCAGGTCGGAGACACCATGGAGGTTGATATGCTCGCATCAGCACCACCTTCTACACCGATTGATGCATCTAGGCCTCCATCTGTTAGTCACCGTCAAATATTAGATGCCAGAGCAAGGCCTTCTACTACTAGTGCTAAGGACAGGCCTGACAAATGGCCCATGACCTTTTCCTGTAAAAGGGGAAGAGGGCATTGATATTAGACAACTAGCTACTAGTTTTCCTCATATACATTTATATATGTGATGTCATTTTGTATTGGTTATCCACTTTTGAGTCCTTGATTGGACAATTATGAGGTTTCAGGATTCAATATCGTTTTATATTTGGCATGACTACATGATATATATCAATGCTTTCTCCGTATTTATGTTCCAATGTGTTTCTATGATGTTGTTGCTTTCTATGTTTAAAATTTTGAAAAAAAATAATATATTTAGTATTTTTGAATGTCTGTCACGGTTCAAATTTTTGTCGATTTTTTCGCCGAAGTTGCCGAAAAGATGTTTTCGGGACTCTCACCGATTTTTTGTCAATGCCGACATTATCTACATTGGATAAGACCACATGTGTGGGCTCTAGGAGAAACGTGCCAAAGAATAGGGTCAAACAAGTATGAAGTGGTCCTCCAAGGTAGCACGTGTGGCTAGAATAAGAGGTGTGCCCCTCTCAAAGTGTGACAAAAACATAGATAGGTGTGTTGGAGATGGATCCAATGTGTACGAAGCCAACAAATATATAAACCATGACCAATAATCAAGTACCACCTCATCAAGAACAGAAGAATAGAACGAACTCCTCCAACAGCTAGAAAAGTCAATGATCAAAGGGAGACCACCATGCAAGATCAAATCAATGGGAGTGTTCCAAGGATTTAGCTCCTAGACTTAGGCTTCACCAACAATATCCAAGTGAAAGAACATGACAATCTACTAGAGCATTCAAGCAACGGAAACTTTTATGTGGCCTAGTTTCATTGGTTTCCATGAAAACAAGTGTATCTCCATCAAAAATGTCCAACAAGAGGGGTGCTCTAGCTAGAGGCAAAGTAAATGCAAATAACATGTGACCCTCACTCACTAACATGTAGGCGCACTCACTAGGGGGTTTAATAAAGAAAAATATGTCTACTAAACCATAATTACCCCTTAGGAACATCACAAATAAAAGTAATTAACCTTTAACCAACATAATGACAATATTGTACAACTGTGCCAATCCCTGAATGAATAATCTCACATAGATTGGAGGATAAAATCACCTAGGTGAAACCCTGAGATATCATCAAATACGCACTGCCAAACCACGTGTGAATGACCTGAAATCCTTTCTCATAGATTGATCCTGTACCAATTGTTCTAGCCAAACTGTTCACTCAAAGATACCAAGATAATGTCCAGAAGCATAGGAATAATGTGTTGTGGGATTAAACATCAAGGCAAAGGTGCCAACAAACCACATGTATATGAATAATATCTCTCTGTTACCACCTAAATTGCACTCAGTTGGACTTTCAAGTGAGCCGCCAAAAATGAACAAGCGCTTGTTCAAATTTAGAGTTCAGAAGTCCATTCAGGTCTTCCAGGGCCCCTTTTTTTATTTTTTATTTTTTTGCCACATGTTCATACCCTGCGGGGAAGTTGTAAATTTTTGCAAGTTTAACAAAAAGGAGAAGGAACTAGTCGTTTTGCAAGAAAATGGACCATTAAGAGCTCAGCGGAGTTCCCCTTTCACCAAAAAGTCTTTTTTCTATCAAGTTGTAAGCCTTTGGATCCAAGATATAAGGACCAAAGTGCATTTCTTTTATGTTGTAAAGAGCAAATAAATATTTGAGTACGCTCATCATAGCTCAATCTCCATCCTCCTGGGGAGATTCGCGTTGATGCCTGTTTTCATGTTTATGCTTTTACTACTGTAGTTTGTATTATTACTTTGTTATTTCAAATTGTATTTTCATCATTTGCAAAGTAATACAAATACTAACCCCACGACTACCCGAGTTAAACGAAAGGAGAAAAAGATCCGTGGTAGGATTAATTAAATTACATTAGGTTGATTTGTACTATCTTTTATTTTTACGATATGTTATCCACTAATTTGCACTTAGGGAATTTCCAGTGAGCCGCCGAGGTCATGAACAAGCCAGTGGTTCATTGTCAGTGCTCAAAAGGTTCCACGGTTCATCAGGGCTATTTTTTACCTCTTTTTTAATAAAATGCATGTTCATACCCCTTGGGGGCATTGTAATAAATGCTCTAACACGGCAAACTTTTTGTAAAAGACTTGGATTCCTGGGACTTGGCCATCAATCCGATCATTCCAAGGTGTTTTTCCCTTGTCAATTATGCAATGTTGAATAAGCGATGTATAATTTTCGAGTTTTTCACTGCTCTTCCAAAGCTGGAATGATCATCTTGGTGGGCCTTAGGAGGTTATTAAAGTTCATGTGTCGATGTATATAAGCATGTTAGGCATCGGTATTGAGTCATATGTGTTACCAACTATTTTGTACAATAGTTGAACTTCCTATTGAGCCGCCAGTTATCGAGCATGATGAATGCTCATCTCCAGAGTTCAGAAGTTCAGTGTGTTCCAGAGTTAGCCAGTTTTTGGCTAGGCTTTTTATTTTTGTAAGATACATGTTCATACCCCCTTGGGGAAAATGTAAAAAATGTCCTAGCATTTAACTTTTTATAAAAGGCTCAGCGTCCCGAACTTGGGCATCAAGCCGACTAGCCCAGAGTGTTTTTTCCCTTGGTTATTATTGCCTGTTGAATAAACGATCAATAATTTCTGAGTTTTTCACTCGCTCCTCCAAAGCTAGGGTAGTTGTCTTGGTATTTCGGCCTTGGGAGGTTATTAGAGCCTTCATGTCAGTATTTTTTGTCATGCTAGGCATTCCGATTGAGTCGTATGAACATGTACCGGGTCCCCCTGAAGTTTCGTTGGATAACGTGAAAAATATTTTTTTCCGTTTTTTAAGCCATTTTTTAATGGTTTAAATGAAAAAATTCAAAATGTAATTAAAGAATGATCCGGAGTCCATTTTCGGCATGGTTGGGCTCATTTTCAAGCCCGGAGCAGCATCATTACCCCACGGCCCACTTTCACCATCACTCGATTAGCTGAAGCACCCCGTAAGTCATCATTCAGCTAATTGAGCTTCAGAATAGCATTTAAATGCTAAAATTGAACAGAATGCACCAAGGTCAAATATTCAGAAAGTCAAAATTGAATATTTTATTAGTGAAGGGTGATTTGGCATAGGTCCCTATTGATTCACGACCCACTTCATAATGTATGAATAAACTTTGGTTTAAGTTTGAATTTTAAATTAATGATGAGAGGTGACGTGAAGGTGAGGTAGAGTCCCACGCTAGCATGGTTGTTGGAAGCTAGCGAATGGATTGGTGAGGCCCCCTCTACATTTCAAGTGAATTATTAAATTCTAACCATAGCATATAGCATACATTTCCAAATACATGCGAGTGGTAAAGATTAAGGTAATTGTAAGCATGTTTTAAGTGGACACGCTAGGCTGAGGTGTGGTGGACCCCTCCATGACTCATTCCAAATCTGCATTGTATTAAAACCATGGTATAAGCTAATGCATGTGAAACATGATGGAGTAGTGGTGACATCAAAGCTTGGAAGCCACGCTGTAATCAACCGTACAACTCACGAATGATGGAGATCAGCGTCGTTTGGATGAAGCTCGCTCTGATTGGAGGTGGGGCGATTTCCTTGTTTTGTCACCACCTCATGGGCTTGGCTCCCATTGTACACAAGTTGCATTTATTTTAACTCAAAGTCGTATCTCCTTCAAAAGCTCACGCAGGTCTCTTTTGGATCACGTGGATACACATGGCCAATTCGTATTTGATGGTTGATGCTTCCAAAGAAGGGATGGGGGGCACCTTGCCAAGGTGGAGGCCACCTCCCCATCCATTTTAATACAAGCTCGAGTCTACTGAAGTGATGTGCACTCCAGGCTGGATTTGACTGGGAAATTGATTTGATGACTTTGCTATTTGGCTCTCTTCATGTGCCAGTTCTGTTTTAGGTTTTAGGATGTTAGCTTTTGTATAAATAGAGAGGCTTGGCTCCTCTCTTCTTCATGGAGATTTTGGGCATGAACACTCTGCCAAAATTATTGTAATATTTGTTTGAAGTTGGAATAAAGTTGTGACTTTGGAGGTCCATGCATGAGTTATTGGAGTTGTGGATTCCATTGTCTTTGGTGATATCTCTCTTACCCTGCCTTTTCAATTATTAAATCATTATTCATTATATACTCTAGAAGGGCTAACAATCTAGTTTATGGGTATCTTATTCGGATTTGATATTGTTTGTAAGGGTTTTGCAGGGATCATCAGGGGTGAAGGACAAGCTTGAGATCAAGCTCTTCTTCATGAACCAGTGGTTTTTTTTCATCTAACTTCTTCATTTTGCAGGTTCTTCTAAGCACTTCTCAATCCAAGAAAGAGACATAACAATCAGAGATTCTCCTTCCCTCCATCAACAAAGTTTCGAAAACACATTTGGTTACCCGGATCTACGAACTTCCCTCTTCTAGTTCTCTTATTTACCCCTTGATTTTCTCGATTTCTTGCTTGTTAGCCTCTTCTTCCATGCCTTGTTTGGCTTGCCTTTACCTTCTCTTCTTCGCTGCCCTCTTTTCACTTTAGTTTGCAGCCCCTTTTCTTCACTTTGGACAGCCCTCTTTTGCCCTAGTTTTTGCCCATTTTTTGCCCTAGTTTTTTGGCCCTATCTTTCTCCTTTTTGAACAGTCATCTTCATCTTCTTTCGCTGCCCCGTTTTCACCTTTTTTGCAGCTCTTTGATTGTTTTCTTCGCTGCCCTGTTTTTTATTTTTTATGACAGCCATTTTTTTCCTCTTTCGCTTCCCTGTTTTTCATTATTTTTTGCATTTTTTGGTCATCTAGTTCGCTGCCCTATTCTTCCCTTCTCTTGTTTTTGATTGCATTTTTTCTTCCTCCCTTTCTCCCCTCCTTTCTTGTTTGTTTCAGCCTTCTTTTGCCTCATCCTTTTTGCTCTTTTATCTTCTTCTTTGCCCTTTTTTGCAAGTTTCAAGAAAATTTTGAATAAAAAGTAAATCACTCTCCTTTTTTACATAAAGTTCAATAATAAAAGGTTGTATGCTTTCTTTCAAAAGTCCTTTCAAAGGTTGAATTCCTAAAGGCAAGTTGTATAATCTTAATAAAATATCTTTGTTTGAGTGAGGTTTTTAAGTCCCCACTCTCATCCTCCCCCATTTGGGGAGGTTTGTGTTGTTTTCATCTTCTTATGTGCTTAGATTAGATGTGTTTGTGTTCATAATATTTGCATCATTTCTCTTAGAATACTAATTGTTAGATTAGCATATTTGATTTATTGAATAAGTTGATTACTTCATCTCTCGATTTTGTATCTTTCATAAATAAATCAACTACCTAACATTCATAAATCTCTTGAATCTCACCATAAGGTGGATCAAGAGTGCTCTCTGTCGGAGAGTTTAATAAACCATCTTCACTTTACTTTCGTGCATCTTATTGTTTAATCAAGTTAATCGATTAAGTAAGACTCTTGAACTTGCAGAAACACAAGTCAAGAGCACTCTCTATCGGAGAGCATCATTAGTCTTGCATAATCCTTGCATTAGGCATCTAGATTAGATAAGACTCTTGAACCTTTGTCATAAGACAAGGTCGAGAGCGCTCTCTGTCGGAGAGTTTAATTAATTGACTTAATAAAATCTTTCAACTCACACTCCCTCTAATTAATTTACTTCGTTGATCTCCTTCACCTAGTATGCTCTGTCGACTTTCGAGTTGGGCCCGTACTCAGAACGGTGAACGGACTTGATAAGACCGCAATAACAACATAATTAAAACTTTTCCCCCCATAACCAATGCACCGGCGTTGTCTCGATAAAATACTCAAGTAGTGGGCAAATTCCAAGCGTGGGCGCCGGGCAACCCAATCTGGACACAGTTGGTTAAGTTATTGAACACCTAGCTGTGATCCCAGACAGGTCCGTCATGTCTTCGAACGGATCCACTAAAGGTATTTCCGGTTAGGATTTCCAGACACCTTAAGCAAGATCACCATTAAAATCCTTAAAACTTACCAAGAACACTCGCACATCCTAACATTCATCGGTTTAAGTTCCAGACTTATGTTTATTTCTTTCAGCGCATTTCAGTTTCATCGACTCCATAAGGCACTAGTCCATGTTTTGTTTTGCATAATTATATGATCAATTGTCTATGGCTTAATATAATTGTTATCACTGAATGCATACTTGATGTCTAGAACTTAAATTCATCTTTTAATCTCTCATTGCAATGTGGATTGCCTTTTTTCGATCTTGTTTCATATTCATAATAAGTAAAACACCTTCTAATCGCAATAACTCCTAAAAACACCCATCCGCATCCGCAACCTTCAAATACATTTTAACAACTTAAGAGCCGTAGAAAACTCTTTTGTAGGGACTAGCCCCCTTGGCTTCGTTAGGAGTTAGCCTAAACGGAGGAGCTAGGAGTAGGTGACAGTACCTAGCTCTGTGCTTGCCCCCAAGG
>LPNX011118492.1:1067686-1100010 GCA_001517045.1 Pseudotsuga menziesii
TCTTTCAATTGATTTCTACTGCTGGTGTGCAATCGGCGGACAACAATATGGACATGTACTAGGTCCCCCTAGAGTTTCGTCTAATTCTGAGAAAAATAATTTTTTCCGTTTTTAAGCCATTTTTAATGGTTTAATTGAAAAAATTCAAAGTGTAAAAAAAGTGTGATCCGGAGTTCATTTTTGGCGTGTATGGGCTCGTTTTCAAACTCAGAGCACCTCCTTTACTTCGCCACTTTTCATATGCTCCGGCTAACTAATTTGTCCCATATGGCACTATTTCACTAAAGATGCTACAAAACATCAAAAAATGCTAAATTTTGACGAAATGCATCAAAGTCGAAAAAAAAATTAAAAGTCAAAAATCAATTTTTTAAAGGGTGAAGTGACTTGGCATATGGGTCCAATGGGTATGCGACCCTTCTGCAAACATAATGGTAAAGCAAACTTTGGGTAAAAAGTTTTAGTTATGAAGTTTTCAAAATAGTGGTGATGTCAACCACTAAGAGACTAACGCTAACACCAAGTGAAGATTGCGTTGGGATGAGGGTGGACCCCTCTCCATGATCTAAGTTATTAAAACTTTGGTTTTGTTGCATGTTATGGTATATTTCATTCAAACAAGCGAATGAGGGTGACGCCATATGTGAAGAGAGACTCGCGTGTGAGGAAATTAAAGATGCCAGCCTCATGTAGGTCGCGAGTGGTAGGTGTGTGAAGTGGCAGCCATCGAATGGGTTGGTGGAGTTGGTAGGAGAGGTGGCATTTGCCTCTCTTGTTCCACTCCCGTTTGACTCAGAGCTAACTAGACTCCTTATGCCAGTGTAGGTAGCACCCCTGAGGGGTATGTAGTTTCTATTTAAGCAAGTTCTTTTGCCTCATTCCATACGAATGGAAGGAACCTCTGCTCATGTAACTTGTAATTACTTATCTTTTTATGAATAAAGTTGAGACTTTGGAGGTCAGATTGATGGTGCAAGAACTCTCATTGTTGTGAATGTTTGATTAAATAACCGAGGTGATATCTGCTTCATTATTTTTCCTTTTATGCAAGTATTGACTATCTAACTAAGAAGATTATATGCTAATCCATAGAATAGACATTTGAAGGTCCAATTTGTTTATTTATGAGTAGTTATCTAAGATCTAAGAGTTGCATGTTGTAGTTGGTTATACTTATGTACTTTTGATTTTATTTTATCTACCATACTAGATCTAATCACTTGTTTGAAGGGTTCTTTAGCTGCGCAGATCACCAAGTGTGGAGTAAGATTGGAGCTCGGTTGCATCTTGTCCTCTTCACCATATATTTTGGTCTAACATTTCTTGTTTTTCAAGCATCCTCCTCCTCGATCTTGTTCAAGCTTGGGCTTGAGTTCTTTCTCTTTCCTTCTTAAAAACTACATTTTTTTTTTATTTTCACTTACTTTCATTTAACAAGTAAATTATATGTTAAAGTTCATCATTTTTATTTACTTGTTTGATTAGATCTAAAAAGTGCTTTGTTTCATAATCAGAAGCTTAGATCTAGTTTCTCTTTCCTAATTCTCGAAGTAGCAAAATATTTCTATCTTTCGACAAGTACTAGGTTGTATTTTTTTATGTATTTTTAAAGCATTAACCCACCAACTTTGCTTCGTTAGCTTGCTGGTTTTTAGCAGTGTTACCAACTTTTTGTACCATAGTTGGGTTACCTGAGGAGTCGCCGGTTGACAGACATGTGCAATGTCTGATTCCAGTGTATCAGTTGATCCGTCTTCATGTCTAGCCAATATTGGCTAGCCAATTTTTGATTTGAATCATTTTGATCATGGCCCCGCGGGGTTTGTAATAAAATGTGCTAGTAGGGTATTTTTGAGTGGTTCGGTCTCCTGAGACGTAGAATCTCAAATAAGGTATTCCAAAGAGTTTTTTGCCCTTGACAATTATGCTTTGCCTATAGCCGAGTATAATTGACGAGGTTTTCTCCTGCTTCCTCCAAAGCCGGAATGCCTGATGTTGAATTCTGGGCCTTTGGGGGTTATTAGAGCCCAACTGAGTGTTATAAACCTACTAGGCATTATTTAAGTATAGCATGGTCTTGTCCTAAGTCATCAGGACCTTTAAATTTTTTTCGAAAAAATCTTTTTCGAACGAGGAAAATATCTTTTTTCGAAAAGAAGAAAAAAAAAATTTATTTTTCCTAAGTTTTTTAATTAATTTTTCCATAAATTAAATGGAAAAACCCTGTTTGTAATAAATCGGTCATCCGGACCCCAAATTCAATGATTGAAGGCTCTAACCTCGAGCCAAAAATCATTCTTGACCAGCCAGCCAGTCAGATCCAACTTTCAGATCATTAATCGGACACATAACGCTCTTTTTCTCAAAAAAGTCATTTTTGAGGAGAAAAATGAATTTTTATTAAAAAATGATTATTTTGGAAAAAATTAAAACTCTCCAAATTAATCTAAATCCAATGAAATAAAAGGCTAAATGACATCTCATTCGGCATTTATGATGATTGGAGTTATCATAACTTAGCTTCAGTCAGCATTCAGTGAGCAATTAATTTATATTCAGTTAGCAGATTTGTCATCTCCAACTAAAAAATGAGATGGAGAGCATTCATTGGTCCAATGATTTGATCGAGGTAAAGACTGAAGCTTACACCATCAATGGCCTTCCCAAACCTAACAGGGGCTTCATCCATACCTAAAAGGTGGTTCTACCTAAATCCAGATGTCTCTCCTCAAGCTCACGCCTTTCCTCAGCACAGGGGCACCTTCCACACGTGTGGGCTCAATCTGGGGTTGTTTGCAGTGGCTAGGGTTGGAGTGGGGGCGCCTTGCCTAGGTGGAGGCCTCCCCTCACTCCTAGCTCTTGATTCTTAGGTCTGGGCTCTCAGTGGTATTACCAAGCCGGTCAGGTTATGTAATTTGGTTTTAGGGTTTTAGCACTCTCTCATTGTATAAATAGAGGCTCTTTCAGCTCTATTTAGATGGAGATTTTGGGTAAGAACACTATGCCAAAATTATTGTAATATTTGTTTAAGATTGGAATAAAGTTGTGACTTTGGAGGTCCATGCATGAGTTATTAGAGTTGTGAATTCAATTGTCTTTGGTGATATCTCTCTTACCCTTTCTTTTTTCAATTATTAAATCATTATTCTTTGAATACTCTAGAAGGGCTAACAATCTAGTTTATGAGTATCTTGTTCGGATTTAATTTTGTGTGCAAGGGTTTTGCAAGGAGCATCAAGGGTGAAGGACAAGCTTGAGATCAAGCTCTTCTTCATGAACCAGTGGTTTTTTTCATCTAATTCCTTCGTTTTGCAGGTTCTTCTAAGCGCTTCTCAATCCAAGAAAGAAACATAACAGTCAGAGTTCCTCCTTCCTTCCATCAACAAAGATAAAAAACATACTTGGTTACCTAGATCTACGAACTTCCCTCTTCTAGTTCTCTCTTTGCTCCTCGATTTCTTTGATCCCTTGCTTGCTAGCCTTTTCTTCCTTGCTTTGTTTTGTGCCTTTTCTTACCTTTTCTTCTTCACTGCCCCGTTTTTGCCTTAGTTTACCACCCATTTTCTTCACTTTGGACAGCCCTTTTGTGCCCTAGTTTGTGTCCCTTTTTTCCCCCTTTTTGCCCTAGTTTTTTGGCCTTCGTCCACCTTGTTTTGTGCATTTTCTTCCCTTTTTTGTTCGCTGCCCTGTTTTTGTATTTTTATGACAGCCATCTTCCTTCTCTTTCGCTACCCCGTTTTCATCATTCCTTGTATTTCTTTGGCCATCTAGCTCGTTGCCCTATTCTTCCCTTCTCTTGTTTTTGACTTCCTCTTTGTCTTCCCTCCTTCTTCCCCTCCTCTTCATTTTATTTCAGCCTTCTTTTGCCTTGTTCTTTTGCTCTCATCCAACATCTTCTTTTCCCTTTTTTGCAAGTTTCAAGAAAAGCTTCAAATAAAAGTAAATCACTCTCATTTTTACGTAAGGTTCAATAATAATAGAGTTGTAGGCTTTCTTTCAAAAGTCCTTTCAAGGATTAAATTCCTAAAGGCAAATTGTATAATTTTAATAAAATATCTTTTGTTTGAGTGGGGTTTTTAAGTCCCCACTCTCATCCTCCCCCATTTGGGGAGGCTTGTGTTGTGTTCATCTTTTTTGTATGCCTAGGTTAGATGTGTTGTTCTCATAATATTTGCATATTTTTCTTAAAATACTAATTGTTAGTCTATCACTTTTAATTTATTGAACAGGTTGATTACTTCATCTCTTAATTGTGTAACTTTTATATAAGTGAATCAACTTCCTAACATTCATAAATCTCTTGAATCTCACCATAATGTGGATCAAGAGTGCTCTCTGTCGGAGAGTTTAATCAACCATCTTCATTTTATTTTTGTGCATCACATTGTCTAATCCAATTAATAGATTAAGTAAGACTCTTGAACTTGCAGAAACACAAGTCAAGAGCACTCTCTATTGGAGAGCATCATTAGTATTGCATCATCCTTGCATTAGGCATCTAGACTAGATAAGACTCTTGAACCTTCGTCATAAGACAAGGTCAAGAACGCTCTTTGTCGGAGAGTTTAATCAATTAACTTAATAAAACTTTTCAACACACACTCCCTTTAATTAATTAACTCCGTTGATCATCCTTCACCTAGTATGCTCTGCCGACTTTCGGGTTGGGCTCGTACTTAGAACGGTGAACAGACTTGTTAAGTTCGCACAAGAGGAACATAATTAAAACTTTTTACCCCATAACCAACGCACCGACGTTGTCTCAATTAAATACTCAGGCAAGTGGGCAAATTCCAAGTGTGGGCGCCGGGCAACCCAATCTGGGCACAGTTGATTAAGTTATTGAACACCTAGCTGTGATCCCAGAAAAGTCCGTCATGTCTTCGAACGGAGCCACTGAAGGTATTTCTGGTTAGGATTTCCAGACACCTTAAACAAGATCACCATTAAAATCTTTTAAAATATACAAAGAGCACTTGCACAACCTAATATTCAATAGTTTTATTTCAAGACTTGCTTTTAATTTCTTTACACATTTTCAGCATTTTGACTCCGTAAGGCACTGGTTTGTTTTAATCTGCATAACTGTTATATTGGGATCAATTATCTGTGGCCTCTTTAATTTCTATCTGTGAATGCACATTTGAGAAGTCTTGAACTATTTCTTATCATTTAATCTCTTGTTAGCAATGTGGATTGCTTTATGTGTCAAACTCATAATAAATAAACACTTCTAATTACAATAACTCCTAAGTAACACCCATCCGCATCCGCATCCGCAACTAAGTAAAACACTTTAACAACCTTAAGAGCCTTAGAAAACTCTTTTGTAGGGACTACTCCCCTTGGCTTCGTTAGGAGTTAACCTAAACGGAGGAGCTAGGAGTAGGTGACAGTACCTAGCTCTGTGCTTGCCCCCAAGGTCACACCTCTCCCACTTTCCTAAGTGAGGAGACAGCTTTCGAAAAATTTCTGCTGTTGGTGTGCAATCGGCGGACAACAAGCAGGTCGGAGGAAAAAGAGAGGGAGGCGCTACTGAAAAACCAAGTTTTGGACCATCCGTGTTCTGGAGCACCCACGATCCATCTTCCCTCCCCCTTCTTCATTCATCTTCTCCCCCAACACTTGTAAGACCCTTTTTGATCCTGTTACCAACTATTTTGTACAATAGTCGAACTTCCTATTGAGGCACCAGTTATCGAGCATGATGAATGCTCATCTCCAGAGTTCAGAAGTTCAGTGTGCTCCAGAGTTAGTCAGTTTTTGGCTTAACTTTTTTATTTTTTGTAAATACATGTTCATACCCCCTTGGGGAAATTGTAAAAAATGTCCTAGCATTTAATTATTTATAAAAGGCTCAGCTTCCAGAACTTGAGCATCGAGCCGACTAGCCCAGAGTGTTTTTTCCCTTGGTTATTATTGATTGTTGAACAAACGACTAATAATTTCCGAGTTTTTCATTCACACCTCCACAGCTAGGGTAGTTGTCTTGGTGTTTCGGCCTTAGAAGGTTATTAGAGCCTTCGTGTCAGTGTTTTTCAACATGCTAGGCATTCTAATTGAGTCGTATGAACATGTACTAGGTCCCCCTAGAGTTTTGTTTGATTCCGAGAAAAAATAATTTTTCCGTTTCTTAAGCCATTTTTTAATGGTTTAATTGGAAAAATTCAAAATGTAAAAAAGTATGATCCGGAGTCCGTTTTTGGCATGGTTGGGCTCATTTTCAAGCCCGGAGCAGCATCCTTACCCCAGGGACCACTTTCACTATGTTTCGGCCAGCTGAAGCATCCCGAAAGTCATCATTCGGCTAACAGAGCGTCAAAGTAGCATTTACATGCTAAGTTTGGATAAAATGCACCAAGTCCAAATATAAAAAATTAAAAAATTAAAAATAAAAGTCAAAAGTCAAATATTTTTTAATGGTGGGGATGACTTGGCATGGGTCCCCCGTTGAATTGCGACCCTCTTCCACTTAGTAACAAGTCAAACTATGGTTTAAAGGTATGATTACGAATTGATTCATAAGGAGAATGACGTGAAGGATAGAGGGTGACGTGAAGCATGGGACTCACGCTTATGTGGAAAGTGGTGAGTGAGATTTTGGGGTACCCATCCACATGAATTATTATAAAATTAAACCATGATATTATATCCATTTACATATCATGACGTGGTGTATCAAGCGAATGGTGGAGATGGAGATTGACATGAACAATAAGATGGAACTCGCGCTAGCGTGGATGCTAGCACGGCCCTTTGTTGAACCCTCGTTTTTCTTCACATGCGGCAATCAGTTGTTGTAGTGGACCCGCAGTTACATCGGCATTGGCAGCTGAAAGAACAATTTGTGGCATTTCACCGTGATGTGATTTCCTCTAGCAGCCGATTAAAATGCAGCCGAGTGATTCAACTTCGTGATTTATGGGTGCTTGGGGCAATCCACATGTCGAAGGACTCACGCATATCTCTCTTGGTTCACGTGTATACACTTGGCATCTTCATATTTGATGGGTGATGTCTCCAAAGAAGGGATGGGGGGCGCCTTGCCAAGGTGGAGGCCACCTCCCCATCCACACTAATGCAAACTCGAGTCTACTGAAGGGATTCGCACTCCAAGCCTATGTAACATGGATTTGATTGGGTTGTGACTGAGAGTTCGAATTTGTCTATTGTGCCATTGGCCCTCTTCAAAGCCAATTCGAATTAGGGATTTGGCTCTCTGAATTTTGTATAAAGAGAGGCTCTTGGAGCTCTCTTAGGATGGATCTTTTGTTGTAAACTTACTCTGTATAATTTTGTAATTGTTTTATGCTCATTATTTGGAATAAGATCAAGACTTTGGAGGTCCATGCAACTTGGTGCTAGTGGTGACTGAACTTTGTGAGGTGAATGCTTTCCATATTTTTTCGATTCAAATGCTTATGTGTAATCAAATCAATTGGTTTTAGAAGTCTATTTTATAGAACGTAAAATCTCCCATTTACAGTTGATAATTTGGTTGATTATGCTATTGTATCAAGATTTCATGAGCAAGAAATATTCAGTTGTATTAATGTTGATGAATCTTTATATGCTTAGCATGCTAGTTGATTGATCTCATTGGGTCGTTTGAAATGGTCTGATTTTGGACAGGATTTGCCATCTTGGAGAAGGGTGTGAGCTCACTTGCATCTAGAACATCTTCAGGATCAAAAGCTTGTTTGTTTAACATTGGTTTTCTTTTCAGGATCTACACAGCTTGGATTATTTCAAGAAGGAGGCACTAAGGGTTTGGTTTGCTTCAAGTTCCATCCTACAAACTACATTAAAACTTGGTCACTTGGTTACCTTGGAAGCTCCAACGCACTTTTCTTGCTTTCGTTTTGGGTTTCCTCCCCTTCGTTTTTTGCCTTCTCCTTAGCCCTTCTTCTTTCCTAGCTTCGTTTTCCCCTTAGTCTTCTAGCCCTCTCCTCCTTTCTAAGCTCTCGTTTTCTCTTTCTAAGCTCCTTTTCTCCCTTCGTCTTAGTCTCCTTCCTACCTAAGATCCCCTTCTCCCCTTTGCTCTTGTCTCCTTCTCTATGTCAAGCCTTCTTTTCGTCCTACCTTGCTTTCGTTTTAAGCCTTCTACCTCTTCCTCTCCCTCTCGTTTCTTCCCCTTACCTCCTTTTGTTTGCCTCCCTTTCTTACCCGTATTTCCTCCTTAAAACTTTTAAAAAATCATAAAAAGAATTTGTCTTTGCTTAGCTAGATCTCAATCACATTCTAGTTCATGTTTTAGCTTGTTAGCTTGCATTCTAGTTGGTCAGTTTGCATATAGTAGATCTCATTTTAGGCTTTGCATCTAGATCTCATTGTAAAAGTTGCATCTCATTTTGATACTTAGATCTTAGTTGCATATAGTTTCCTTTTCATTTGATTTGACTAATGCTAAAGGGTGTTTGTAGTGTGATTTGCATTGTGTTGTAGGTTTGAGCAAAAGCAAACTCAAAAAGGGGATTTGAAGAACAAGAAGAAGAAGAGATCATCAAAGAGAAGAAGAAGATTACAAAACCAAGAGGAGATTTGAAACCAAGATCAAAACCATGAAGACTTAAACACTCTCCTTTTTTTGTAAAGCTCTTAAGAGCCCATTTAAAAGTCACTTCTACTATCTCCATTTCTCATTCCAAGGTTGAAAATTCTCAAAAGTTGTATTTGATTAATAGAATAAGGCTAAGTGGGATAAAGCCTCCCATAGTTTGTGTTTCTTCCCCATTTGGGGAAGAGTGTCTTGTGTGTTCTTAGCGTAGATTTGCTTCAAGTACCTAGATTAGTTTCATTTTTGCTTAGAACACTAATTGCTAGATTAGTTTCTACTTTATTTGAGCTATCATTTGGTTTCTTTACTTACAATCTGTTTGTCTTTAAAAAGAACAAAGACTCTTGAACTTGTCATAAGACAAGTCAAGAGCACTCTATGTCGGATAGCATAAGTTTTGCATTTTTTCTGCATCTTAGCATATAGATTAGTTAAAAGTCTCTTGAACCTCTGTCAGAAGACAAGTCAAGAGCACTCTCTGTCGGAGAGGTTCACCTGTGTGCTCTAATTAAAATTCGCAACTCATCACTCCCTTTTAATAAAATTCGAATTTATCATGTTGTTTCCTTGCCAGAGTATGCTCTGACCGACCTAAAAATCGAATTACTCAGAAACGGCATTGGACTGTTAATCTTACAAGATTCAACATAATAAAACTTTCAACCCCATAACCATCGCACCGGCGTTATCTCGATAAATACTCAAGTAGTGGGCAAATTCCAAGTGTGGGCATCGGGCTACCCAATCTAGACACTCGCTAGTTAAATTCTCTGAATACCTAGCTTGTGATTCCAGACCAGTCCATCATGTCTTCGAACGGGGCCACTGAAAGTATTTCCGATTAGGTTTCCTAGACACCTAAAACAAGATTACATAAAATTTACAATAAAATAAACCAAGAACAATTGCAAAACGATCTCACAAACATTACCACTTCGAACTCTTGTATCAAGCAACCCGAGCACTTAAGACTATCTTTGACTCCATAAGGCACTGGTCCTTGTCATCAATTTTCATTTGCTTTTTTTATATATCTAGAGCGCATTTATATTATCATGGTTGTCTTGCTTTAAATTATCAAGTGGTTGTTTCCTCAATCTTGTGATCTTGCATTTATCTTGTGATTATTTTATTTCATCATTATAAAGTTGTAATCATTCAACAACTCCTAAAAAACACCCATCCGCATCACTCAACACCAAAAACACTTAAAAACATAAGAGCCATAGAAAAACTCTTTGTTAGGGACAAGCCCCCTTGGCTTCGTTAGGAGTTTGCCTAAATGGAGGAGCTGGGATTCAGGTGACAGTACCTGGCTAATTGCTTGCCCCCAAGGCCACACCTTCCCCACTTCCAGTGAGGGAACAGCTTTCAAAAGATTTCTGCTGCTGGCGTGCATCTCGACGGACAACATATCCATTTTTCAAGACTTAGGGGTCAAAAAATGGTATTTTTTTCTTAAATAGCATTGTAATAAATCATAAATAAAAATCAGGTGAGCTACACAGCGCCCACACTCCATGCCCCTTGGGGGGTCTTGCAGTGTCTTTTTATGGTTTGTCTTTTTCTAACATTTTATTTTTACAACACATGCACACAATCCACCTTCACGGGTTGTATTCTTTGCTTAGTTAATTTTAGTTTTCTTTCTTTTCATTTTTGGACAAAGTAACGAACGCTAACCTGGCATTGATCTGCCGAATTACCCAAAGGAGCTTGCTCGTTTAGGGAAAAGAAATTCCTTGCCGTAGTAATTAGTCTCACCAATTGTACCTTTTTTTTGTTTTACAATATCAATTTGGAATAAAACAATTTGCCATTCCGGTGTATGCTCTTTCCCATCGCAGGTTCGCCCTAAGCTTTGGGATAATCAAAAGCAGAAAAGCGCACTGATTGGTTTCTCACATCTAACTAAGCAAACTCACATTAATAAAAGCAACTTCCCCAAAACATTACGAAAATCCGGCGTAACGAGCCTGAGAAATAGTGGGCAAATTCTTCAGGGAAAGCGGGAACAACTAGAAAGCAACCATGGGGTCCCGTTGGGCTACATCCTTGTTGGTGTAGTGTTGAACACCCCCCCACGACTCCATCTAGCCCACATTTTCCCGTGCAGAGCCACTCTTCTCATAATCCGGACATATTCTCAGTACTTAACAATATATCGAGAATCCCCTTCCCCATAACTTAATTCATCCTTTAATAAACTTTAAAACTGACCAAGACTCCACTTGCAATACATTTACAGCTTTCAGCAACATTATACTCCATTCGGCACTAGCACTACCTTCAATTTCATATTTTGCTTTCAAGTCATTTATGTTATAATTGCGATATCTATTTTCATGTTGTTGTTATATTAATTTTACTTGCAAGTAGCTTGTTTCATTATTGATTTATCAAAACTCCTAAGAAAAACAATTCATTCATAACTAATAAAAGTAAGAGCCTTAGCAACTCTTTCATAGGGACTAGCCCCCCTTGGCTCTGTTAGGAGTGGCCTAAATGGAGGAGTCAAGATCAGGGGACAACACCTGACTCGAGACTTGCCCCCAAGGACACACTTAGCAACTTGAAGATTTCTGTTGTGTTAATTCCCCCCAGGTGCGTGAAAGGCGGCAACATGGTAATTTACATCCCCTTGCTTTCTCGACTAGGGTTTACAACCTGAAAGAGACTCTTGGGGATTTAATAAAAAAACAAACCTTGTTCAAAAATCTTTAAAATTAACAAAGCCTTCGTTGTGTATGCTCTACACCGTTGTGGTTCGACCGACCAGTTCAATGCATCGAAAGCAACGTGGGTGACTAGTTTAATTCAGTCTCATCATCAAACTAAACTCCCAAGGCAAAGATCCAACGCCTTGAATTAATCTATTGCGGGAAAAGTTCATAGAGGAAGCCGAAACAACTAGATAGTGACCTCTAGATACCGTCATGCTACACCCTCGTTGGTGTACTATTGGACACATCTCAGAGAGTCCGATCCAGCCCACATATTCTTCACATGGAACCGCATCGGATAAGGGTTTTGGACATTCTCCTCGTACCGTCAGGTGTATATGGAGTCCCCTTCCCCATTTGTTTAATCCACTCGTTAATTCATAAAATTAAAATTGACCAAGAACAAATTGCAATACATTCAACACTCCAATAGCACTCCATTTCAGACACCATTTCAGCACTGGTCTTTGCTTTCATCATACAAAGCATTTTTCTTTAATTCACAATGTGTTGATTGATTATATTGTTCATGTTGTTGTCTTAATCATTATTGCAATCTCTTGTGCAGTTTTTACAAAGAAAACTCCTAAACAACTTACTCAATCACAAACCACCATCTAAAGCTTAACCAGCCTTAGTAACTTTTAGGGTCTACGCCCCTTGGTTTCGTTAGGAGTTTTCATAAACGGAGGAGCTGAGTATAAGGTGACAACATTTGGCTAGAGCTTGCCCCCAAGGTCGCACCCAGTGGCTTGAAGATTTCTACCACGTGACCCGAGGTACGAATTAGGCGGCAACAAGGGGCAAAGCCCCCTTGAATCAATGGATTATGTCCCCAAAAGGTGCAACCCCCATAGAAAGAGAAAATTCTCAACCAAAATCAAAAAATCAGGGATCCTAGGCCTTAAAATCAAGGGATTGTGTCCCCAGAATCCAAAAATTAGGGATTTCAGACATAAATCCCATAAATTAGGCAATCATGTCTCCATAATCCAACAAATAGGGGATTATGTCTCCAAGGGAAGCACCTAACATAGTTTGAAGGGTTAAATTGGTCTAAATGTTGTGCACACTGCACACCATTTTTTAAGGACAGGACATTCCACACAGTATATACATCCCCATCCAACAATACTTTACAATAATATAACATGAAAATCACCCCAAGGGAACTTAGCCATCTGCAACTGATTATGCTCTGTCGGGATTGGAAATCTGAATAAAATCATCATAGTCATCAACTGCATTACCCTCATACAATATGAGGAGTACTAGTGTGAACAATAAATACAGAGTTTTAACATGAAAAACTCAAAAGAAAGAAACGGAATTTGAAGTTTTCAATCAAGACGTATGATTTAGGTAGAATACCTCATAAAATTGACCATCATATGCAGCAGTATCATCAACATCTTCAACCGAGTCCTCATTATCTGAGCTGTATGACTTAGAAAGGGAATCCTCATCATGTGAAATGTTCTCCAGTGCCTGTATACAAAACCTCATAATGAAAACCAAGATAGACACAGTTTATTTCTTTCATGACAGCATGTGAGAAACTCACAGAGAACAGCTGAATTAAGTACCTGATGAGTCAAGATAGACTCTAATATTGCAGTCTCATCGTCTGTGCCTAAAACAACAAAACAGCAAGCATTGGAAGGAGAAATTAAAAAAAAATAACAAATTGAAAGATTCCCTTGTTACAAGCTAGAGCAGAATGTTACAATTAACATAGATATGCTGAAAGTATACTCATACCACATTCTTCAATTGCTTTGTCCACTATGCTAGAAGAATACCCCATACGCACAAAATAAGTATTTATTGAAGACAATGATGAAACACAAGGGATTTCCTGAAAGCAAAATAGCATATCAAATGATAATAGTTGCTAAAATTATTTAATAGACATAATTGCCACATTTCTATCATTATTGACTGAGAAAAGATGGTTCTGATTTTCCAATTACCATATCCTAAATAAATTGTGGTTGAACAACATTACTGATTTCATAGAACAGGTGTTCTTTAAATCAATAAAGAGAAGCAGGTAACTCGTTAATGCAAGACATTACATATTTATTTTATGACTATACATGGGAAAGGGGCAGAGAGGAGAGGCAAATAAACTGACCTGATAACTCAAGATGAGCTCTAATATTGCAGTCTCATTCTCTGTGCCTAAAACAACAAAATACCATACAATGACGAGAGCAATCAAATATAACAACTGAAAGATTCATCAATTAGAAATCAGAGCATAATGTCGTGATTCAGATGAATATTCTGAAAATGTACTGATACCACATTCTTGGATTGCTTTGTCCACCAAAGTCGAAGAATACCCCATGTTCACAAAGTGAGTTCTAACTGAGCACCATGATGAATCAGGCGGGCTTCCCTGTAAATGAAAATTGATATTGCACATAATCATAATCACCTACATGTTGCTTTTGTAGACATCATTTCTAAAGTGCATTAGGGATCAATTTTGGGCCTAAGTTTCGGAACTTGACAGATGACCAACATCATCGTAGAACATATGCTTTTGTAGCAATGTTATGGAAACAGAAAAGAATGACCTTACTCACTTGATTATTCAATATATGCTCTAATATTGCATTCTCATTCTCTGGGCCTGCAACAACAAGGGCAAGAATATAAGAAATTACATGCAATAAACTTGAACTCATAGCAAAACAACGATTAATGTAACAAAGCATAGGAATATGAAAAAGGTGTGATCATACCACATTCTTCGAATGCTTTCTCTACAATAGTAGTAGAATATCCCATTTCAATAAAGCGACCTTTTATTGTCCTCCAAGATGAATTTGAAGAGCTTCCCTGTGAATTAGAGAAAAGAATAAAAAGAGAAACAAACTAGGTTTAAGGAATTTTTGCATATTGCTCTGGTTAAACTCATTTTTTATAATCTTCACATCCCACAGAGTCCCTTCAATGATCAACCACACAAATTCCAAGCTGCATATGCCTAAACTGTTCTCCCATCAATAGCATAACTGCACCAAAACCTGTTTCAGACCTTGGAAAAATATGTTTATTATGTTCCAGTTAAAACAAGAAACATCTGCTGTAAAATGTAGATTTTCAGTTTTACAAATTCAACTAAGTTCCAACAGCTTGCTCTTTCATACCACATAGACTATTGGCTGATCTATTAGGAGCTACTATCTTATTAAAGAATTGTAAGAAGGCCTCACTGCATCATTCTCTTTCACCGGGAAAGAGCCAATTAATTGATTGCAGCTAATCATTTTAGCACACATGTTAAAATATCAAAAAATAAGAAATTAGCATATAACAACCTAACTGAAAAAAATAGGATAATATGACTCTCGGACTCCGCCTTCGTTTCTCTTTAAACATCTTCTTTCTTCTGAACCATATGGCTCTTATTTAACTTTGTGCACTATATGTTGTACCCCTTAGTGCAAACTTAGGGTATCTAAAAAAATAATTCTTGTAGCATTGAAGGGATCAACACGTGAAAACTATTCATCCATGCACCTGTAAAGTGCCTCACTGATGTAGAAGAACATTTGGGGAGGATTTCAATGAATATTTTAAGCATAACAATGAATAAAATATCAATACCTCCACTATGATCCATAGTTCATGTCCACAAAAAAGGAGAACACTGGACATAGAGTGGAGGGATGCTAAAGAAGCCCATTAAGCTTTTAAATGTTAACTTTCTTATGGTGGCAGATTCATTTGATCAGACATGGAGAAGGGGCAGTGGTACCACTACCATCCAAGCCTCGCATACAAGAAAGAATTTCCAAAATAACTACAAGAAATTCATTGGCGATTCTTAAAGCACTCATCACCAAACACTTGATTAAGCGACGAAAAGTTCAACACGTGAAAACTATTAATCACCAAACACTTGATTAAGCGACGAAAAGTTCAACACGTGAAAAATATTCATCCATGCACATGTAAAGTGCCTCACTGATGTAGAAGAACATTTGAGGAGGATTTCAATGAATATTTTAAGCATAACAATGAATAAAATATCAATACCTCCACTATGATCCATAGTTCATGTCCATAAAAAAGGAGAACACTGGACATAGAGTGGAGGGATGCTAAAGAAGCCCATTAAGCTTTTAAATGTTAACTTTCTTATGGTGGCAGATTCATTTGATCAGCCATGGAGAAGGGGCAGTGGTCCCGACTCCCACTACCATCCAAGCCTCACATACAAGAAAGAATTTCCAAAATAACTACAAGAAATTCATCGGTTATTCTTAAAGCACTCATCACCAAACACTCAATTAAGCGACAAAAAGTTGGAACTCAAATCTAAATAAAATTTTGTTAGATGCTGGGAAGATGTTCCATAATTGTCTTTAGAATCTATTAGAAATTAAAATCCAGGTTGAAGTGGTACAAATTCATGATGGCACATTTGTGGGTGAATTTAATAATTTGTAACCCCAAACCATAACTTCAAATCCTTGGATATCTAATGGAATCTAGGTCATTTCTCAGAAATTAGGTTTCTCCTTGGCATATTTTAAAAATGTGTGAGAGACACAAAGGATATATAAAAGCAGCCAGTGATTGATGGGTATCGATGCTTTATACAGAGACTATTGGAGCCTCAACTTTGATCCAATGGACAAAGTGCCAGATGAAATCCCAATTCGGGTAAGACTATAATGTCTTCCAATGTCGATGTCAAATTGAAAGGATTGGCTCTTTCATGATGGTCTCCAAACAAAGAAAGAGGAGAGATTCCCACATGTGCTAGAATTCACATCAAGCTGGACTTATAAAAAGGCATTTCAAAAGCTAACACTATCACTATCAATGTCCTTAATTGGAGAAATCTACCAAATTTGGAATATCAACAAATCTCCTTCAAGAGTAATCATTGGAAGAACCTGGACATTTTTCTAGAGGCTATCAGAAAGCTCCAATAAAATTTTATGGGCGACAAGAAGGCCTCAAGATAAGATAAGATGAGATCATTTTATTAATCTGTAATTTCCCAACAATGACTAAAATAGGTCAACTAGACTGAAACAAAAGTACATTCCAAAAAAGCATCTGTAGGACTACCCAGGGCTACTCTAAAAGCATAAAACCTGACATAAGAAGAGCGTGGAAGAGCTAGCACAAGACAGGTACTCTTGAAGAAAAAGGAGTCGAACCTAGACATAACAAGATGGCCCTAACTCAATATTTGCACATAAATGGAAATATGGGTAAGGGTTGAGGGAGAGCTTCTATCACACCCAGTGGATGAGATGGGACCGATGCAAAACCAAGCAATTTCATTCAAAGCGACTAAAGAGGACCCTCAAGCCCCCCTAACACTCAAAATGATTTTGAAAAAGCTCATGATGGAATTCTAGAGGGTTGTACTCTATGTTGGATCTAACTCTGATGTCTTGTAGATAATAATATAAGAAAAGATAATTTTATTAATGTCCTAAGAATGACCACTAAAGTAGGTCAAAGGGACTGTTGAGTACATAATGATGTCCATACAAATTGGGAGAACTAAAATGATTCCTATGAAAAGCATGATGCATAAGGTAAACTTTAAAGTATGAATCTAATCTAAATCCTAGAAAGCCAACTCAAAAGATGGAGAGTCGATCTAAGAAGGAGATGTGCCAAGAAAATGGATGTAGAATCTGTGATACAAATGGTACAAGCATGTCATGGTCTTTTAGAACCATCCCTCTTAACATCCGAGGATGAATGGAGAATATCAACATACAAGTTTGGCTAGAGGAAGAACTAGAAAAGAAGTTCAATTATGTAATATGTTGCTTCCCAAAGGAGGGGTCCCATCGTCATGATCTCGATAATATCGTTTACTGCAGGTATGGGACCACAGATGGCAATGTTGTTGGGGTCTCTGGTAAGTGGAGGTGGTCCTCCTAGTCCATATAGATCTGGGGTTGGAAATAAGATCGTCATCTGTCTACCTCTTGGTACCCCTAATAGATGCGAGCACCATGAAAAAGGAAGTCATATGCTGAGTGGAAGTTGGTCTAAGATGTGAATGCGGCTAGAGGATGAGGGAGCAAAGTCGGGTGGCCTCCAGCAAGTATAAGGCCAAACATCTCTAGTTGGGGTACTTAAAAAAACTAGCCAAAGTCTGAAGCTCCCTAAAAGGCAGTGGAACGGCCCTCGAATCTTGTAGTTAACAGGGCAACAAAAAATGAAGTGCTCCTCAATCTCAACCTCTCAAAGATGGCACACCCTGCAGATCCTATCAAATCAATCAATCCAGTGATCCATCTCCACCCTAAGTCTATGAAATCCCATCCTATACTAGCCTAGGGGAATACAAAGAGCATGCACCCTGTTACCGCTCATTTTGCACAAGGATGATTGCAAAGACAAAAGATGACAAAGACCAAGAGACTTGCAGTTCTAAGGCTTATCCAAAGCACTCTTCTTCTTCATCTTCTTCTTCTTCTTCTTCTACCCACGATCAAAAGATAATGACTATAAAGTAACATGACACCTATATTACATGTGTAGAAGGGTTGGCCCTGTTGAAATTTTACTTAAGCACTTATGTTAGTCAGTCTTTAGTTCAATTTACTTCATATCAAAATAACTGCATGCATAAGGATCGCTGAAAGAAAGACATTCACAACATACACAAAGATTTGTCTTGGGAAACCCTCTTGGGGAAGAAAACCCAACAGAACTTCTTTAGTATAGATTCGTAAACAAACTACAATGCCAATACAGTGAAGAGCTAAATCTCTCTCATAGAAAGATACCCCAAGTTCAAAGATAAGATAACCACAAATATCAATCTTCCCCCAGTTGTTGCAACTCTCTCTCGCACGCACACTTGTCTCACTTGCTTGAGCGAACTTGCTTGTGTGTCAAATGAGGAGGTTGAAACCTTTATTTATACTTGTTCTAAAGTGACTTTTTCCACTGTGGGGTTGACTTCACTAGGTGACTAGGCCGACTTGTCTTGGAGGTAGTATAATATTATTTATTTCTTATTTCTAGAATCCCCTGAATCAACATTACAAGCATTGTTTCTTTTAGAGTTTTTACTTGATCAAATACAATAAGAATATCTTCTGAAGCTACATAAAACATCAACACTCCTTCTTAGCAAGCAAGGTATTCTTCTAGCACAATCTTCAATACTGCTTCTGCACATTTGTACTCTTTGACCATTTACTTGTTGACTTTCATGAATCTATCCATCACTAGAAGTTCTGTACGAGCAAGCCATCATCCACATCATGCATCTAGGGCCTCAACATCATACGTAGCATCTCACTAGTGGGTACGGCGTCATCGTCCTTTCAGACCTTATGTCATTATGGAACTTCATCTAGCTCACAACGAACTAGGCATCTATCTCACACACACTAAACATCCAACTCACACAGAATCTGGATCACTAGCCTGAAGACTAGCCCTTCTAGTTGGCACCACCAAGCATCCAACCCATAATGACTAGGCATCTAACCATAAGGGTTAGGCAATCTAGTGCGCACACACTAGCCATCTAGCAAAATGCTAGGAACCCTCCAACCCGAAATCCAGGTATCACCAGTCCACATGACCTGGTCTTCCAGCCCCGAAGGCTGGGCATCCTAACCCTGTGCAAGGTCACGCCGACTTGTGCCCCAGTCAATAATGTACCCATGAATGAGTACCGGTTGTCGCTACACTCTATATGATCCTACCCCCGGAATCACATATGTAACTCAACACTAGGGTCGTGACCTTCTGAGGTAGGGACATGGACTGTTTGAACTTCTCCAATTGACCCATGGACTGTAGTAACCTCCCCTTGTTGAGTCGTGACGAATTTTCAGCCTTTAGAGTTGGGTCGTGACTTGTGTGGATCTACTGGGTTAGTCCATGATTGTTTGGAAGCCCTCTAGGTTGAACCTTGGTTGTTTGGAATCAAGGTGTGACCTGGTATGACTGTCTGGACTGAACCATGATTCACTTGGCAAGGGTTTGAAGGTTCTCTCTCATTTCTGGACTGTTTTGGTTAAAATTCATAGGTCTATAATTATCTAATCATACTCTCTCAAGGTATGTCATTTGTTCCTTTGTTGACTTGTCTTTACAATAACAAGATCTGACTTCAAAAGTATCTGAGTATAAGGCAGATCCAAACCAAATCTAAAACCAACATTATTATTGTTTATTAGTTGTTGATCATTAGTTTTTTATTTGTTTATGTTTTGTATATTGCATTTGATAAATTGTATCTCAAGGACCAACTTTAATACAGTTACCATTGGAGTGTTAAAGTTGAAAGAGATGTAAATTATGTTTGAATTCATTACAGCAGTATTGTTCTGGATCTAGCTTTGTTTTAGTTTTGTTTTATGCATTAAAGTATGAAAATTGAAATTTCCTATATCAAACCCTAACCTAACCTAAACTTTAACACAAGCATCATTCTTCATAATGTACTAGCATTCCTCGATCATGGCATCCTTCCATACTTTCTTGTCAATTGCTTCTTCATAACTGGAAGGCTCTGCATCAATGATGTCACACAATAATGCCACGTAGTTGGAGCCTGGAATATGGCCGAGGTCTCTTACTCTCTTTGAAGGAATCATCTAGAGCACCATACTTGAACAATCTCTCAAGCACAAGCTGGTCTTCTTTTATGTGTAATCATTTCTCGGGGTTATTCTACAGGTCTTAGTGGTTCTACCATATTATGATCCTCCGAAGTATGCTCTTCTGGAACAACATCATCATCTACGCCTGTCCCTACAACTCTAGGAGCTTCAGGCTCCTCATCATGGACCGCATCTATATAACTCTGCCTCGATCTACTAAAAATTGCATCCAAATTGAAAGAGACATATTTGCTAGTCTCAATTTGCCTGCAACCAAGAATGTAGACTCTATATTCCTTCGATGACACACTGTATCCAACAAATATACCCTTCTTGCCTGAAGGATCCAACTTTGTTCTCTTATCCTTGGGAACATGTACATATACCGGACAACCAAATATCCTCAGGTTGTCTTCTCTCCTGTAACCATTTCTTCTAGTGTCTTATTCCCAAGTACACGGTGAGGAGTTTTGATAGGCACATATAGGTGAAACGGTAAATCTTGATTGTGGATCATAGCCTTCACTGCTTCCGTTATCATTTGATTCTTTCTTTTTGCCACACCATTCTGTTGAGGATTCTAGGGATTAGTGAGCTCCCTCTTCAATCCTGCTTCTATGCAGAATGTTTTGAAGTCATCCGATGTGAACTCTCTTTCGTTATCTGATCTTAATGTCTTTTTCTTCTTTTCAAAGAAATTCTCTACAAGGGCCTTAAATTCTTTGAACTTGTTGAACACTTCACTTTTTGTTTTCAAGAAATAAATCCAAGTTTTATGTGAGTAATCATCAATAAATGAAACATAATATACGTACCCGCTAAGTGATGTTGATGACATTGGTCCACACATGTCTGAATGTACTATGTCCAAGATTCCTTTTGCTTTATTGTCACTCCTTGGAAATGGACTCTTCACGTTCTTTCCTTTTGCACATCCTTTGCATATACCATCATTGTTCGCCTAAATCTCTGGTAGACCTGTCACCATCTTGCTCACGACCGACAATGCTTTGTAACATAAGTGAGCAAGTTTTCTATGCCATAGCTCACTCGGGTTCACAGCGTTATGTACCAATGTTGAATCTAAGTGTCCCTTTAGCTTGTATAAGCCTCCCTCTTGAACACCAATCATACCAGCATCATCAATAGTCTTTCCCTTTGGCCACATGAGAACTTGGCCATCTACGAAAGCAACACTATATCCTCATTCCTCTAATGCTGAGATGGAAAAGATTCTCCTTCAAACCAGGTACATACAATACATCTTTCATTTTCATAGGCTTTCTGGAATCCAACTTGTAGGAGGCTTCTCCTACCCCTTTTGTGTCCCTATAAGAGTTGAGATCAACACGTATTCTTCACTTGAATCATCTTCTCTTGCTTTCTTCTAAATAGGTTCATCGTCTTCTACGGCATGAGGATGATGTCTTTTATTCTTTCCTTTTCTAATATGATCTTTTACTTGAGGACAGTTTCTTACAATGTGTCCCATCTTCTGACAGTTGTAGCATTTGTAATTTGAGTAATCTTTTTTAGTCTTTTAAGTCTTCTAAAGCTTCTTGCAAGAATGGGGTTCTTTCTTTTTTTTCCTTTTCTTTCATGTGTTTCTAGTGCTTGATTTTCATCATCACCCAACTTTTCTTCTCTTGCTACCAATCTCGCTTCTTCTTGTGTGCACTCTTCCTATAGTCTGTTAAACTTTGTTAGCTTCCTTCTGGAACAAATTACCTGAATAAATGATTCCCAAGTCCTTGGGAGACCATTTAATGTAGTCATCACTATTTTAGCTTCTTTAATTGTGTCTCCAATAGCTTCAAGTTGTTCTTTAATTTGAGATTCCCTTGTGAAGTAGGATTGAATGGTTTCTGAATTCTGCATTTTCACATTCCTGAGTTGTGTCCTCAATGTCATCTTTCGATTGATATGCTTGCCTTCAAATAATCTGGACAAGGCATCTTCAATGATGAGACATGAGGAATCAAGTGATCCTTGATAGAATCTGCAATGATTATCTTTTCCCTGACCATGTTCTTATGCCTCTCCTTCGCCTCATCTCCCTCTGGCTCTGCAACCTCTTCTTCAACGTATTTTTCCAAATCATTTGCTTCTAGAATGAGAAGCACCCTATACTTCCATGCTCAAAAGTTATCAACTCCTTCAAGCTTCTCATCAAGCTTGGTGTTGTTCGTCATTTTGTCCAAGCTTAAAAATATGACAGAGATGAAAGTTTTAAGAAATGAAATTTAGACTTACCAGTCAATGTGTTATGCCAAGGTGATCTCCACAAGCCAAAATCAGCTCCAATGTCAACCTCAATCAGTTTAATGTCCAGCCTAGGGTTTTATGAGAAAACCCTAATTTTTCAACTTTTGAATTTGGAAAATCTAATCCAAGGAGAAGATGTGCCTTCCCAAGGTGAGTTGAGCAAACCTTCTTTTCTTCCAGATCTGTAGACAAAACAAGCAAAAACTGGAAGCCCTAGTTTTCCCAATCCAGTAGTGACTAGGTCAAAAATGAAAATTCTTGGATCTAAATTATGCCTCTGCAGGAAGATGCGCCCTCCTAGGGAAAGTTCAATGATGCTAAGATCGAGCTTGATCTGTGGTTGGAAAGGCTAGAACCAAGAGGCCCTAATTTTCGATAGTTGCAAGTGTTGTAATGACTTCTTTCAGCACAGCTCTGATACCACATTGAAATTTTACTTAAGCAGTTATGTTAGTCAGTCTTTAATTCAATTTACTTCATATCAAAATAATTGCATGCACAAGGATCACTGAAAAAAAGACATTCACATTATACACAAAAATTTATCCTGGGAAACCCACTTGGGGAAGAAAACCCAGCATAACTTCTTCAATATAGATTTGACAATTTCAATACAGTGAAGAGCTAAAGCTCTCTCATAGAAAGATACCCCAAGTTCAAAGATAAGATAACCCCAAAATATCAGTCTTCCTCCAGCTGCTGCTACTCTCTCTCTCTCTCTCTCTCTCTCTCTCTCGCGCGCGCGCGCGTGCGCACACTTGTCTCACTAGCTTGAGCAAATTTGCTTGTGTCTCAAATGAATAGGTTGACACCTTTATTTATACTTGTTCTGAAGTGAATTTTTCCACTCTGGAGTCGATTTCACTCGATGATTGAGCCCAACTTGTCTTGGAGGCAATATAATATTGTTTATTTATTATTTCTAGAATCTTCTGAGCCGGCATTACAAGCATTGTTTCTTTTAGGGTTTTTACTTTATCAAATACAATAAGAATATCTTCCAAAGCTACATAAAACATTGACAAGCCCAAATATGGCATTTATAGTAGACGATGCTCTGGAGTGTTCTTTTTACTTAGATACATATAGATCCTTGTAATCTATATTGTTGAAGTTTTCTCGCTTAATCATGCCTCCAAGCCATGATCCTTATTACATCTGCCATACGCTGGTGTTCTGAGTCATTAGTTTATTTGTCATGCGTTACTTGTGCCACCATGTTTTTTGTATTTTAGATGTCAATTTAGGTCCCTTATGGGGGTAAATGTTGTGAAATTATATTAAAATGATTAAAGGGGGTGCCAAACACCTAATAGACCCCTTTATCTCCCTTCATGAGGCCTAACACGCCTTCTCTAGAGAAAATCCCTTGATTTTTACACTCTAGAGATGAACTTCCATGATTTATGATGGTGAGTGAAATGGAATATTCCCTTTTAGGTGGGCACTCTTCCTAGTCTAGAGGTTAACTTCAAAGGTGTCACATTGAGCTCCATTTTGCTCTAATTGTGGTTGGGATGTCCCATGCTTGTCTTCAAAGGTGGTGCATGAGCTCCTAGTTAGACCTACAGGTGGTGCCTTAAGCTCTAGTTATCTCCTAGAGGTGGGGCTTAAGCTCATGCATGAAGGATGACACTTGGAGGGGTGACCCCTTCTCTCATTTTGTTATTTATGCAAAAGCACGCCCTCTCTTTTCTTTGTGGGTTCATGCTTGAGGCTTTGAGGCTATTGTAGTTTGAAATTTCTCTTTGAGAGCTATATTTGTTGAATAAAGAAAAACTTCGTAGGCCACATGAGCATCTTCTTGATGTGTGGAATCTGGATGCTAACTTGTCTTGTGCTTCTAAGGTAACTAGTCTCTTTTACAATTCTAAATTATTTTCTCTCTTTGATATGCCATTGAAAGGGTATTACTACCCAGCTGGATGAGGTTAGTCTAAGTATATGCTTGGTTAAATCTCATTGCTAGTTTACTTGTAAGGTGGTTATTTTTAGTATCTTTACCGTGTTGGATTGTGATATACTAACCCGTTGCATGTAGACTACACCCATGAGAGGAAAGAAGTGGAGAACCAATCTCCTTTACAAGTGTCTATTTGATTGTAGGTTCCTTATTCATTGAGAGGATTGAGGCTACCCTAGTGCGACCTAAATTCTTCAGTGATCTTTCAGACAAAGCCCTCTTAGTTGCACCTTGGTGACTCCATTGTCATGCTTGTCGGCACTTTTCTTTCTCTTTCTCAATCTTCCAAAGTTAAAAGACATTAACTTATGTGTTTCAATATATTACATATATGAGAATATCATTTTAAATAGATTGCATGTCATAGATCTCTCATTAACCTTTGAATATCATACATTAAATCTATCTTTCGGAAAAGTTTTAAAGTTGCATGCCAAACTTAGTCATTCACAATTCAGATTTTTCCTGAATTACTTATAAATATGCCTGCTTTACAGTGTTAAAAAATACCTTTAACTGCAGATTTGTAAGTGGGCGGATGAGTATCTCAACTAAGAATACTTGCAAGCTATCCTATAATTCCTCTTTTGCATTTTCTATGATTTATGCTCAATGATTTTTACTAACAAAGTGCAGGTTTGGGCAATTAGGCAGCTTACGGGGGGCATCTTAGTCTCAGGAAGAAGGGCGGTCAAACTACCCATCCTCCAGGCATTTCTCTTTCATTTTCCGACCTCTTTCTTCTTTAATTGTAAACTTGTATGCTGTCCTAAATCACAGAACAACAAGCATTTCTTAAAGGGTCTTAAAGAGGCATTGTAAATAACAAGAAAAGCGTTTTTCACCATTAGTCTCGTCATAGTCTGCTCATTCATTTTTTGTACTTTACTTTCAATAACATAGATTAGCTAGTTTAGGATTCAATTTATCAATCCGTCCATCACTCAACTGTATTAGATGTCACTTCATTAAATTAACAACTTACCTTAGGTTTCTAATAAAATTCATTTTCTCACTGAAGGACTCACTCTCTACACCCTCATAGCAGTTGAGCCGTACCTTGGATCTGAAGGTTCCTAAGTCTACCTGAATCCGGGCTTGGTACTTGCCGGGCATTGCTGGTTCTCTAACTTGCTTATGAAGCAGAAATACCTCCTATACAATGCTCTAACTTACATTTTCTAACTGTTATTTCAACAATAGAGATTAAACATTAATCGCCTTTACTTTTCATAGTTATATTTTTCTCTTTTTTTTCCATTACTTATGTGGACGTCAACAACCTAGTCTAGGTTTCTAACAGCTACAATTTCACTAAATCTAATTAGCCAAGAGGAACTACAAAGCACTTATTTCATTTGGCATATCTCCATTCCAGTTTTTAAGTATTGCATGCAAGTGATTTTATGTTACAAGGTTTCATACATGCAATTTATTTAATGATTACAGATCAAAAGAATTTAGTTCTTTTCATTATCATGTAGCAGAGATCTGTTTCCAATTTAGGCACCAGTCTTTCTGAATATTTTACTTGTAAGAAACCTCATATGCTTCGGAAGTTGTATATCTAAGCTCTTGTGTATACATCTGCTTTGCATGCTTTATTTCCAAAATAGTTTGTTGTACTTACATTAACTCCTATAGTTTACTCAACCTTAGATTATTTTATTAGGGTCTACCCCTTGGCTGTGTTTAAGAGTTGGCCCAAATAGAGGGGTTGAGTGTTGTGGTAACAATTGCACCCAACCCGAACTTGCCCCCAAGGTTGTGCCCAATGAGTTGAAATTTTTCTCACCTAGGTGTTGATTAGGCGGCAACACACCCAATGGCAGAGTGTGTAATGGGGCTGAACAATGAGCCCATTCATTAAATCCATGAAGTGCTTGACGTAGAAGGGCAACATCAGACATAATCAGCTCTAAGGGTTTATCCAAGTGACCTATAGATATCATCTCGAATGATTTTGTTCATCCCCTGCAGGGTAGGTAAGAGGTGGCGAGGTGCATACAAGGACTATATAAACAGGGAAAATTGATCCATCGCAATACCAACAAACTCCAAAAGATCTAAGACACCCACATACCAACACCAAGTACAAACTACAACCTAAAGGGTTGGCTAAGGTAATTGACTCCGATGAACAATAAGCCAAGTATGGATACCGGTCCACTCCCTTTGTCAAGTCAATGTTGTTTATTTTCACTTAGCATATGCTTGTTAACAACTGATATGACACATGGAGTTTCTCGATAACGTGAGCACTATTCTCAATTGCTCAAAGTCTGTAATTGTTACATATATTTTAGTTGGTGGACTATTCTCCCTAACCTTGTATGTTTAATAGCATTTCAACCTAGTTACTAACTAGTTTTGTCGTAGGAGAGTGATCTTAGAAGTGAGATTATCTTTCTTCAAGAGAGAGTTGGAAGGTTTTGGTTTGAGTTCATTTCTAATAATAGTAGTGGATTATTCTCTCAGACACTGTTCTTTGCTCCTCTAGTTAGGATTTAGTTGGTTGCATTTTACATGTTGCATTCTCTTGTATTTCATTCCTCACATTAACCCATCTTGATATACATGTATATTTGCGTTTACATTCATTACTGAGATGAGTTTAGATAGATTAAAGAGCATTAAGGAATATCTTATCTGGCATTCAACAATTGTGCATGTTATCACCTATATTGTAGCTGGGCTACTATGATGCAGCAAATGGATATTTTCTCTTTCTCGGAGCCAGCTCTCTTCTATGGGGATACAGCATGGATCATCTTACAGTACGAGCCATTCAAAGCCTTATTCACTAGCAGATGCAGAACATTCCCTTGCCATGACTGAGATTTCCCAGTCCATTGAGATGACCTTAGTGATGACATAGTCCATTCGAGCAGAGCAACAGAGATGGTACACAGCTGACAAATTGGCACTTCAAGCAGAGACATATGTGGTGAGATCAATTATATTGCTTCTTGATTTTAGTTTGCTCTCTAATGTATATTAACACTTTTGACTTAATATGTTATTATGATCATGGTGACCTATGCTTATTGAATCTGTTTCTTGATGTCTAACTTGTGTTGTGAATGGTTGGAGAATCTAATATGTAAGGCCATTGTTTATGCCATGCTTTGCACAAACTAGTCTATCTTGCTATGTTGGTTCCACCTTATCACCATCCTCCATACATCCAATCTCATCCATATTATCTTACCCCTTGACTTATGACTGAGACCTGTGAGATTGAAGAGACTTTCCCCATTTTGGCCCCTATGCATGATGGACCCCAAGTTTGCTTTGTGTCTATGGCTCTGAAGTATGTGGCCTGGTCCCTTGCCTTCAGTTTGTAGATTTAGTATGGAAGAGATGTGCGACCAATGTCACCGGATGGTTTTCCTTTAGCCCTCAAACCAAGAGCTCCTAACAAAAGTGTCTTTAGACACTAATGCATCAAAACGCATAAATGTTAAATCTAAATGATGCAAAAGGCAAGCTACGATTAGTAGTGCTTTTAAGCACTAATGCGTAAATGAATAAATGTTATAAAACTAGTCAATCGCCAAAGGATGGGCACTCGTCCCTTGGCCACTGTAAGGCCATTTGCCCCTACAGGGCAACAGGGTGGGAAACCCGTCGGGGTTATGAACGCTCACTGGCAACGAGGCTAGGCCGAGTCATTATCTAGGGCCCAAAAGGCTATCCAAGGCACTGCCTTTGGAGGTTTGGCTAGTATCTTGTTGTAAATTGTTAAATGCCTTAAAGTTAAATGTTTATAAATTGCTGAATCCTGTTAAATGGATATTGGTTAGAGTCTAAAGGAAACAAGCCCAAGTAATTTATCCATTTGTGAGACACCGACATTCCCTATTGTTCTCTGTCATGCATATGTCATTGTGGTTGTGTGTATTTGTTATCACTCAGAGAGATCACATGGTCAAAGTCAACAAGAAGTCATGTCCCTTTACTTTAAGCCTTGTTTTTCCACTCTCACCCAGCATTAGCAAATGAATTAAACTTTGTAAGTATGGCATATGCAAGTGGGCTTCGTAGAAGATTCAAAGGTCATTCAAGGACACATGTATATTTTGGTTGCTTATTGTTATTATTGTCACCATGATTATGATCAGTATGTTTTAAGTTGGTTATTAATATACATCTTGGAGCAGCTCTTGCCTTGAATGCATGCAAGATTGTCTCAAATTATTATATTACCTTCAGTTTGAGTATTTTGACCTGGTCAAACACAGTTCCCAAGGCAGTAACTACATAAAACAACATTGGCTATATTTGCTCCAGACATGCCCAACAACAATACTGCAATTTCAATTTTCAAGATTTGGTCGCAATTTTCAGGATCAGTGATTATTATCACTCTATTATTGTTCTAGTCACATTTTTTATGATGATATGCTTCTGAGGGTGGTGCTCCCTAGGCACTACAAAGGTTCAATGGGTATGAGTAGTCACCAATACTATTATACCATGTCTCCAGATTCATCTCTGCAATCATTTTGTCCCAGTTTCCAGCCGACAAAGAATTATGAGAATTTTTATTATTTTCGGAGGTTGTACCGACATAAAAATGGACTATGGAATTACTTGAGGAAATTGATTTGGCTAGTGAGGTCAAGGAAATGGCTTGGGAATGATTTTCGATGATGTATTATGGCTCCCCAGATCATTTGGCACTAGTTTCACTCAGCATGGGGCCCATATTATTTTTATTTGCACATCTAGGGAGGACGTCCCACATGGGGTGGCCCTCACCTTGGTCATTGATGTATTACATCATTGTATCTTATGTTATGAGGGGCCTTGGGTGATTTATGCCCCTAAGGCACCCCCTTTTTTATGTACCACATTGATATATCTTATCACATGATGTATTACACCTCACTAAGGCATCTTTGGGTAAAGTGCACCCCACTTGACTTAAGTCATAATGATCTATGTATGTAGAACAAAATTAAAAGATCTTCGTTGTTGATGATGTTTTAATCTCAAGTGTTGAATTGATTTGGTTAAAATGTGGACACACTCTCGATCTATTTAAGACTTGTGATCCCCTCATTGTATCCCATCAGGAAAATTGACACCATTGGCTCTTGATCAATAATAGAGATAATATTTTGGGATCTCTTATCTTGTGTGGATGATTGAAGGTATTCTTGGTGATCGATTGATGTTATCTTTTGCTTGCATTGGAAAATCTTGGTGAATATTTGGCATATCTTTTTGGATCCATTTTTATTGTTTGACAAGGAAATCGATTTGGAGAGGGGCGCACTTGTGGAGGAGATCCACCTTGTTCTCCTGTCCAGATCTTGTGGTTACAGGGAGAATTTTTATCGCATGATTTCTTACTCTCTTATCTTTTGTTTCTCATCAACAATTGTTTTCTATCTTGGCCGATATAATTGATTTTATCTTTGGCTTAGCAGGGTAGAGGACACACTTGTGGCTCCTTGGGCGTTTTGGTTAAAGTTGGATCTCACCATCTTTCCACTTGATTTGTGCGAGAATAGTTTTCATCGCTTCAGCATTCATCCTCAAAGAATCAAGTAAGTCTTCCCCGGTAAATTCTCTCATTATTTTCTATCTATTTGGGGTTGAATTAAAACCCTTAGTTTTAGGATCACCTAGTTCTAGGTTGCGGCTGCACTTAAAATTAAAAACACAAGTTGGAAATAATATTAAAACCCTAGAGACCAAGTTTCGTTTAAAACCGACTCCATTTGCCCACTTAAAGCACTTGCCTCTCTTGGGGAAAATCACCCTTCTTGGAGATTTTGATCATTTTGCCTAAACCACGAGCTGGGTATTGCTAGAGTCACTTCCAATCATCATATATAATACCTAGCAATTCATTTGTATCTATTTCATCTAATTTCATCATTTAACCTCAGATTTGATTTTCATGCATAAAACCCTAAGATAAATTGGGGTTTTTCATGTTGATGTATTTGTAACTTCGGAAGATATTCTGATGTATATTATCATTGTATGTTGTTGTACCCCCATTGGGGATGTGTGTTACCCCTTTACAGGATGTCTAAATTGTGTCTAGACCTTGAGGTACAACCTCCGTTGTAAGTCGGGGCAATAGTCCCCAATGTAACATCATGTACAATGCACTTGTAGTCTCTCTAGGAGAAGTGGACCCCATGTGAGATGACATGTAGGCTCGAATGTTATATTTGGTCAGTGACTTGAAAGGGTATAAACAGGGAGGCGCTCTCCCTCATTTATACACACCGCACACACTCTCTAAGGCGCATGAGAGAGAGAGACAGTCAGAGGAAGAGAGACGGATAGCTGCTGAACATTTCTTATTACTACTTTTGATCATCTTACTATTCTGAAGAAGTTTGCGGGTTTTCTCCTTTATGGTTTCCCCGATGAAAATCTTTGTGCCTTGTGTATCTTGTATATCTTATGCATTTTGTTGTACTTGTTATTCTTTCAGATAAAGATCCTGGATAATCTAATCAGATCTTAAGAAAAACTAACATGGTATCAGAGCCTCTCTGAAAGAAGGCATTGTGCAGCTGCGGGAACTAGGGTTTCCTAGTTGAAGGTGTTCTCTCCACAGATCATCAAGCAAGGAGGGCTAGGCTAACTCACCTCAATAGGGCGCATCTATTGGTGGTAGCAGTTTATGAATCAAAGAAGTTTCACTACGCAGCCGAAATACAGCTACAATGGCAGCTAATGGATATTAGGGTTTCATGCCTGAAAACCCTAAAGACTGAATTTAGTCATTCTAGAACTTTCGTTATAACGCAAAGCCGAAACTTTTACAGGCCGAAGAGAAATTCTTGTTTTACCTTGTGTAAAAGTTCTAGCCTCAGATTCGCCATACTTCAAGAGATATGGTTCCTCCAAATCAGGGTTCCAGCCTCCTCCAGAATACAGTCATAAACAGGTGACCTAGGGAGATTTGCTATATCTCGGGCTAGGAAGGTCCAAATGAAATTTCGCAAGATGTTGCAGGTAGGGCACAGACTGTAGTTTCTTTGGTACGCTTTTCAGACCCAGAATGTGAAACAGTGACACGTGGCAGTCCGTACAAGTTCGCTATGCTGAACAGTCCCCAAAACAGTCACCTTGGGAAACTCAGCATAAGTCCCACTTGGAGAATCCATTTTTGCTCTAACCTATGGGGTTGGAAAGAAGACATATTAGGCTATCTCAATGAGAATGTTCAGACTGTAATGATCTGAAACTCCAGATATACAGCAAAATCAATTTCAGACATTTCTGCAAAAGAAATTGGAAAACTAGGGGTTACTGTTCCAAAAGCTTCCCGCCACTGTTTTCAAAAAAGGAGTACATTGGACAGCTCCCCTTGAAGAGGCCAATCTTTCTTTCCAATCAGAAGTTTGAAATTCCAAGTTTGAAAAAGTAGGGTTTCTCTGACAAACCTAGATCAACCAGCTCCGGAACCAGGTCGGACACCTCAAATCGGAAATCGACAAGATCTAAATCTTTGGTATTTACATTTGAGGTTCTCATTTCAAAATGACTAATCACACCCAGGTTGATGACAAGCTTGGCGAAGCTAACAACTTCCGAGAATGGAAGTATAGGACCTCTGTGATCCTTGAAGAAAATGACTTGGATTAGTGTTTCAGTAAGGAAGTTCTAAGATCCTGAGAGAGATGAGGCTAAGGCTAGAGCCAAGAGAATCATTGCAGATTCTATTAGAGATCATCTCATCCTTCATGTGTCATCCTTGAAGACACCAAAAGGAAGTGTTCGATGCTATGACGAAGCAATCAAAGAAGAAGAAGAGATTGTTATAACCTCCTTGAATGGCCTCCCAAGATCGTGGGGTTCATTCACTCAAAGAATGTGTGCCAGAAGGAAGTTGTTTACCTTCAGAAGACTCCGGGAAGAGTGCACGCAAGAAGAAGCTCGACTCATAATAAGAGAAGAGAAGATGGGAGCAACTGAAGATCAAGAAGATCCCTCAAGCGATGAGGAATATGAAGGAATCAACTCATGAAGAACCACTTATCCATCCTAGAATTTGGATAAGAAATGGTGAAGCTGAAGGCTCAAGAAGGAGTCTACCCACCAAACAAATAAAGATGAGTATTCAACTGTCATTTCATGATATTGTTTGGTCGTGCATTTGTTTATATTCAGTTGATGTGTTATGCATGTTTGAGTATTTGCATTTATACTACTGAATT
>LPNX011118492.1:1103900-1183701 GCA_001517045.1 Pseudotsuga menziesii
TTTCACATAGCCACTCATTTCCTCTTAGTAATTGTTTAAAATTCTAATTAACTATCATACTAAGAGATTTAATCAAGATACCTTGCATTATGCACCTTCATTCCTTGTTTATAGGGTCATCTTGGTTATAGGGACACCCTCTAGGCTTGGTCATTAACTTAGTCTAAAGTGCCAGTAGCTTTGGCCTGTGTGACATCTGATATTCTTTCAGAGGTATTAGCTTCTGTAGGTCATAACTTTGGTTCTTCTACCATTCTGAATATGATCACCTTAAGGGGCAACTACAAGATTTGTAAAAACGGTGCCATAACCAAAAGCCAAGCAATTCAACAAGTAAAGGTCTCATTAGACCCTTTCATCGATTAATCATGTGTGGTTCTCGAGGGGTCGTTTGCATGTGTCAACAAGTAGCTCAAACCTTATGAGTTTCATTGGATTACATAATTGGGCAATGTTTGGTCGTATAGAATTTCCTCTCAATTGAGAGCATTTGCATAGCTAATGATTTATCAAGCTTTCCCACCGAGTTCAATTTGTTGAGGTCAAATTTACAAATGAATGTGCCTACAATGCAGCAAGCCAAATACAATTAAGCATCTATTTTGGGAGTACCCTTTTGCTAAGTCATGTTGGAATTGTGTCTATCACAGATTCAATTTACTCCTACACGGTTCATCATTTGCAGAACCACTCTTCTTGGAAATTGGAGGACAATAGTTTTGAGCCATTACATTACTCTATGACTTCATATGCTTTGTGGTGTGTTCAGTGTAAATGTGTCTTAGAGAGTGTGCTTGGGTGTGTTGATTCATTTAGGAATCTTATTTTTGATGATTTGTCTACCAAAGTCAAAACAAAATAATATTTGTTACGAAAAAGATGCTAAGGAATGCTCTACCAAGGCTTAGTGTAACCTAGTTACTACTTTGGTGGCAATGAGCTGAGTGAGTTTCTCGTTGTATCTATATTTTTCATCAAGTTATGGCTTATGGCTTAGTGGTTGGGATGGGGTGTTGCCATGCAAAGAACCCAAGTTCAAACCTTGGCAAGTGTAGAACCCTTGTTCGTACATATGAGGGAAGGTGCTTGACCTCTTAGAGTTAGTTTCCCTTGATCATCATAAGGGTTTAATGCATGTTCGACAAAGCACTTTGGTTTAAGTGGACATTGATAGGATCATTTTAAGAAGTATTTTTCAAAAAATAAATATTAGACCCAATGTCATAGGACTCTACCCTAGGTATATAAATTGTCCAAGTTAGACCAATTTCATATGCAACAATCAATTAAATATATACATTATTAAAGAAAATGTTAAACCCAAGGGTTAACTCAATTAATAGACGCTTTTATACTAAGTTCACAAAGGCCTCGGGGTTCAATTATTCAAGAAAATTTTAAACCCAAGGGTTAACTCAATTATTAGATGCTTTTATACTAAGTTCACAAAGGTCTTGGGTCAAATCTCATTGGGTCCATTGGGTTACCATCTGTATATGCAACGGGAAATCGATTCATCTTCCATCCAAAAGTTTTGGGAAAGAAGAGGGATAGCTCCTAAGGGCTGGCATGGTAGCAGAACCCCTATTCTTCACTTAACTGTGTGAGGGTGAGGTGAAATTATTTCATGGGAAAAAAACCTTAATAACGCATACCTGAAAAACTCTAGTAGTTAATATTAACAGTTCCCACCGGAAAAGTCAGGTCATTTTAAAATGCTTTAATAGTTAATACTAGCAGTTCACAAAGTCAGGTCATTAGAAAATGCTTTTATACTTGTTCCAATTTCTTTGAAACTTAGTGTTTCATTGAAATATTTCAAATATTAATCAATATTCTTGGTTTCTTTCTAACTAAAATGCATCAGTTTCTGGATATTGCAAAAGTGATTGTTATCATCAATAATAATCTGATTTGGTCACAGTTTTAGCTAGAAGACATATTGACATCCAAAACCCAAAACCCTTGTTTGTAAGAGAAAAGACCCTACAGCACAGCAATTTGACTATTTAGTTTACTTTATGACTGGACCTCTGGATTTGAGCATATGATTTCCAAACAGAAAAATGGATTCTTAACCATTGAACTTGTCCTCTGTTCCCGGCGCTAACTTATAATGACTTGAAAGATCTTAAAAGGCAAACGTAAGATGCTTAATTCACCTCCTCTGTGGAGCTTTTACAATGCATGGTCTTTCCTTTATCTTTATCCTCTGTAATGCACGCCGAAGATGCTGAAGTAGGAGCTGCATAGCAGCACTGCCTTTTCTCAGAAGAATAACTGAATGAATCGTCATCGCTGTCTCCGTAATCTACAAGATTTTCCTGCGAGAAACAAATGTAAGAACTAGCTCCAACCATTGTATGGCAGATAATAAGTTGCTGCTAAAGAAGAATGAAATTTTTACCATAAAGAAAAATGCAGAGTGCTTCAAAATAGCAGCCGTGCCTCCAGAGTCTGTACTGCTCCGGAGTCCCGAGCTGCAGAAAGTTGATAACGCGCGCTGGACAGAGGTGCTATAAAGAAACTGCTGTGTGGGTGAAAATTAGCTTAAATGTTGCCAATTCTTTCAGAAAACACTGTGGAATTCACTTTCCATAAACCGTCCGTCAAGACTCGAAACTCTGACGTCGCGCTGCCTCCATTTCGCTACAATGTGATTCAACTGAAGCCGGACTTTGGAATATTGCCGTGAAATGCAGCACAGAAGGCATGCCAAATCAAACACAGGCACACAGTCCGTAATTCCGGACGTATACATGTATTCACCCACCTTTGTATACGGTCGCTCGCTCGTGTGTACTTTATGCTTCCCGGTACTGAGAAAAAATATTTTTCACAAATATTAGAAAAACGAGAAACGAGGTGTTCATAATTTTGAAAGTGGTATTTTAATTTAATTTAATTATATATTTTTAAGGCTTTGTGAAATAAGAATCCTCTTTCCCTTAAAAACATCAAAACATTGAAATACTCTTTCTTAATATATAAGAATGAATAACACATTTGTTTGCTTATCTCTATATATTTAGAATGATGAATGAGAAAATAGGTATGTGGAAAAAATCTCATAATTAATGTTAAAAATATGTATGTAGAAAATATCATAATTAATGTTAAAAATAAGTATGTATAAAATATCGCATAATGAGTGCTAAGTTACGTAGAAAATATCTCAAGATCACACATAAGGACTTTGTTGGTTGTGTATGTCTTTTCTTATATAATAAAGATGGGGCTTGGCTAATTGTGCAGGTTGAAAATCGCCTGAAGTAGTGGTGCAACTGGTGGATCCCCTGTGGAGGCAGGCTGATCCTTGTTAAATCAATAATCGAGGCTATCCCCATGTACTGCTTTACTCTGTCTACCGTCCTTGCCTGCATTCTTCGGCGAATTAGGATACTCTGCAAAAAAATTATCTAGGGTGGCATGGATAACGACCACGCATTCTCCTGGACTCCATGGAAGAGCATCAAGTGGTCGAAAGCAATGGGTGGATGGGGCCTCAAGGATTTACCTTCCTTCGCCAAAGCACTCGCTGCAAAGAGTGCATGGAACCTGGTCAAAGGTACTGGGCTATGGAACCATATCATTCACATCAAATATATCGTGCCACCGTCTGTTACAGATTGGATCCGGGCCCCTGTTAAAAACACTCATCGCGCTTCTACCTTCTGGAGGGTGATTGTCAACTCCTTTGATGTCATTGGGAGATGGCTTGCCTAGAAGATTGGAAATGGTCGATCTGTAAGAATTGGTCAAGACCCTTGAGTGGGTAGCAAGGCATTTGTCGGTTTCTCTAACAATATGATCCGTCACCTAGTTGATCGGGGTTATACCCATCTGCATCATATTTACATTCTGAATGCTCCACCGTTATCCCACTAGTGTGGGATGCCAGCTACTAATCTTGCCTTTGTTGCTAGTTATGTGATTATCTGGGACGAGTACATTCACAATTTGCCATCCAGTCTGGTTCGGCTGACTGATAAACCGGATCATCTTCTTTGGACCAAAAATGCCAACGGTGAATCATGTTTGCCAAAATTGGGTAATCTTTCTCTATGAGAATTGGAGGACCCTCCCCTGCCTGACTGGTGGTGTCAAAGCATTTGGTTGCTTTCATGCCCACTTAAAAAAAACTGTTTTTCAGGCTTGTCTTAGATGGCAAGATCCCTGTTTGGGAATCTTTAACTCGCGGATTTTTAGTTAGGCCCAGCAAATGTACTTTATGTGAACAACAGTTTGAATCCATCGATCATCTCTTCTTAACTTGTCCATATGCGCAGGAGGTCTGGAAAACACTTTCTCTATTTGCAAGTATTGCACATTTTTTGCTTCTGACTGACATCAAGCTGGTTTGGAAGGACTGGATTAGTGGTCCCCACTACTCATCTCTTGCAGCCCTTCCTGTAATTGTTGTTTGGGGCATTTGGCTAGCTCGGAATAAGAAGTTATTTGATGGGATCCTCATTCCTACCCAAGTATATGCTAGCCGCAACTATGGTATATTCAAAGCTTTCTCAATGTCATCCCCTCACAAACCGCCACGTGTCATCCATGCGCCCAATGTGGATGACACCTTTCCATGGGATTTTGTTGATGGTGCCTCCCAAGGTAGGCCCCGGATGGGTGGTGATGGGGGAATCAACCACCTTTCCTCTTCTAGGTCTCTCCATTTTGTTGATGGTTTGGGGGAAGCTTCCAACAACGAGGCTGGATTTGTTGCGGTCAATATTCTTTTGAGGATTACACTTGGCCTTGGAGTGGACAGACTTCAGGTTATCGGTGATTCTTTGTTGGTTATGGACTATCTCAAAGATTGCAAGCCCCCGGTGGATATTTTCCTCCTTCCTTTTTTCGAGGACATAGACACAGTGAGGTCCCATTTCACCTTCCTCTCTTTTCAGCACATCTTCAGAGAAGCTAACGCTAAGGCTGATGACCTATCCAAGAAAGGTTTGCTTCTGCCGGCTAGTTTCATCGACAAATGGGAGTTGGTCGATGGGCTGATGGTCCCTCTGGGTTGAACTCATTCTTAGTCCTCTCCCCTTATTTATCATTTATGATATTGCCGAGTTTTATATTTATGTTTTTACAGGATTCATAGGCAACACGGTGCTAGGCATGACAGGCTATCTTCTCATTGATTGTAGTTATATGGGAACTCTTCATTTTCTGTGAGACAACTACTAGAGATGTAATGACCCAGCGGTCAATGAACAATATGATTTTAATCAAATAAAACTATGATATTTTCTTAGGAAAAAAAAGATAAGATCTTGTATATAATAACTTTTCTCACTTTTCTAAATGATTAAACATTCTTATTACATATTGGTTTTAATAATTAAGTGTAATTTTTGTTAGGTAAAATAAAACTAAGGAAAAATAGTTTTTTTAAAATAATTTTCATAGTTTACCGAGATACAAAATACAAAATGATCTTAACAAGAAATAGTAATTAATTTATGTGAAAACTTAAATAAAAAGGTTATTTTGTTTTATATCAAAACTTCAATTAAAAAAGGTTATTTTGTTTTGATGATACATTGTTATATAAAAGACATTATATATAAATCACACTATATAGGATGATAAGTGTCAAACTTTTTTTTACTTCAATCACTTTAGATTGACTTGTGGAAAGTTGGGTTGCCTTGCTATTGGTTTTTTAAGCGACCAAAGGTTCCTCTATTTTAAAATGTGGTTCACTATTTGTTAGAGGGCTACTCCTCAGAAAATCCCAACACTTTATATTCAAATTGAATCAAGGTATGGCCTACTCATCATTCACACATTTATTACAAAGGGCTCCACAAGAGCATCATGTCATTTATAAGAGTAGAACCTGGATGGGGAGAGTAACATTCATTCTTCCCAACCACCCAAGCTACATCCATTTGACAGACCAAAGGTTCTATATGCAAAGAGAACAAACCATGCAATGTCTATAATAAACACTATGATCAAACTTTTGCTCTTAAGAAGAAACCATGCACTACTTAAAATGAACAATATGAAAGACTATAATTTACCTAAAACCAATAGTAGTTAATGTGAATATCTCCATAATTATGTTAATGATATTACTTTCATATACATTGTGATTACGAATAGATATATTGAATAGTGGAAGTTTGTTAATATGTAAGTATATTATTTCTATATAGTTTATGATCATGAATAGATATATTGGATGGTGTAAGGTTGTTGATCATGAATAGATATATTGGATAGTGTAAGGTTGTTAATATACATAGTAGTAATACATATTATGGGAAATTATAAGAGTTTGTAGAATTTATTACATTAATTAATATTTGTTTTTATAAAATATTAAAATATATATAATGGATTATTTCAAAATATAAACATGACATGGAAAGTGACAACAACTTTTGTAAGAGTTTTTAGGAGACAAGATCAACAATGACATGTGAAAGTTGTCACATGACATTTCTTTAGAATTTCATATTAAATGTTTTAATATTATTTTATGTTTTAAAAATAAAGTAATTTATGCTTTTTCAATAACCTCGTATACCAATCACAAAATGAAATGAGTGAAATTTAAAAAATTTGAAATCATTTAATTTTATAAATTATTTTCGTAAACATTGAAAAACTTTATAAATTTTTATAACATGAAAATAAAATAATGTAAAGCTAAAATATTTTGATTTATAAATATAAAATATGAAATGTGAAATGATGCTTATTTTTCAAATTCATTTTTCACCAAATCCATTACATATTCCTCCATTCTACAATTTCAACAATCTTAAATAGTAACTTCAAACTAATTTCCATATTGTAAATTTACTTAATACTTAAAATTGCAATTTAATTTAGCAATCTTACCTTCATCAAAATTCAATAAGATGTTATTTCAGTGCCTTGTATCATATGCAAGTTTACTAAGTAGGACTAATAAAATAATGTAAAAATTAATAAACTTTAACTATTATAAATATAAAATTTATCAAAAAGATCAACAATTTTTAAAATTTATCAAAAAGATCAACAATTTATGTATAATATGTTTAAAATTGATTGGCATATTTTCTCGTAAACAAAATAAAATAATAATAATGCATATATATGCTTGACACATTCTTTTTAAACATGTTAAACTTTAATATTTTAACCCTGAATAATGCTACACATTGATTTAAAAACCATAATAGACATTCTTTAATATTGCAATTGTAGATGTATGTCCTTTAATTTTAAATACACGTTCTACAACACATTAAATTGGAAAAAAAAGGCACATACATCATATGTCATCTTATTTTTTTATCAAATAATTTGTGTTATTAAATAATTTGAAAGTGTTATAATAGTTTAATTTTTACCAAATTATGATCATATTATTAGTTAGTGTAATAATTATTTTTATTGAATAATTTGAAAGTGTTATAATAATTCAATTTTTATTAAATTATGATAATATTATTAGTTAGTTTAATAATGATTATTGTTGTTTTTAGCTTTATTTAATTAATGGTACTCGATTGTTTTTAAACAATTTATTATTAAAATCCAAAGTATTATTTAATTAATATTTATTAGATAAAAAAAGTGATGTAAAGTATACTTTTATTTTCAAATCATCAAAAGTAACTTTTTGATAAAAAGAATAAAAAAAATAGAATATACAGTTTTGTAATATTCAATAAAATTGATAGGGAAGCAAAGTACAACTTTTTTTCCAAAGAAAAAAAGTCATATCTTTATATTGATAGAACCATATGGTTTATATTCCTCATGTTCATACATTCCACAATTAAATAAGAATTTGTTCTCCTTGTAAGGCCAATGATCACCTGAAAGTATCTAAACTACTGCAAATTGAAGAGCCTTCTAATAAACATATAATAATCGAATAACGTCACAAAGACAAAACAGAGGAAGATCCTAGAAGCTAGAGTGTTTCAAAGACGTCAAGGTACCCTCGGGCATCTCTCATTTGTCCATAATCCCTGTCGACAATAGAAGGCCTTTCTTAGAGAGCATGTCTGCCTCAGAGTTGTTCTCCCTCAAAGTGTGTTGGAAAACTATCCGGTTAAAGAGAGATCTGCTCCTATCAATCTCCTCATAATAAGGGAGAAGAAAAATATTCCAAGGAGGCTTGCTCAACTTGAGGCAATCGATCATCAGTTTTATTACAATTTTTTATTTTTTAATGTCAAGTTATACAAATTTGTCATTTTAGGTATTATAATAAAGAGTATTTTAGTGTATTGAATCATTTCCATTAAAATTTGCATTTCAATAAAAGACTGTAATTTTAGTAAAGATTGTGAGGTCAAATTTGAATGATGAAGAACCATGAAAATTCAAATTCTTAGAACTTTTAGCCTCAATTTTAAATTTTTATAATATATGATTTGACAATTTGAAAAGCAAGTACATATGTCATGTAAATTAACTTGTAAAAAAATCACCCACATTTGAATAATATTGGAGTCACATAGTCAAAATTATTAATAACAACAATTCAATATGAATAAATTCATATTAAAAATAATTGTTCTAATTCAAAACATGGATAAGTCTATAAGGATGACATTGGGACTAGGAATATTATTGAGGAAATGAAATTGTGGGTGAGGAACCACTATTGGCATACCAAGGCCTTTCTTGCAAAGCCCTACCAGATAATAAGGGGGAACAAAATGAAATGTTGTTCTAAATCGATGAAATCCAAGATCAAATAGTTACTGGATTGGAATTTGCTACCAACGGCCATGCCTCAACTCCTGCAAAAGGCCCTGCTACAATTCATGAGTCCTCTCATGGGCAAGAGATGCCTCATATCACTATCTATGATGACGATGCTAAAGAATAGTCCAAGTTTTAAAATTATGTTTTTTGGTTTAGTCGATATCACAAGCATGATTTAGGCATAGTACATCCTTCAACATAGTCCCATTCATGTTATGGTCATAGTAGATCTTTTCAATTACACTCTGAATTATGGTTTACTTCTATGGAAAACAAATGACAGTTTATTATTCTATCTGTGATCAGATATTACCTGGGGAAGACCCAAACTGGTAATGTTTATATTTTCAATTTAAAGTATTATAATTTCATGGAGCTTACCAAAAAAAACATTTCCAAGTTTAAAAAAATAAAAATAATATGCGAGTAGCTTATATTTCAACTTTAAATTTCAATACATATCCAATATTTTTTCCTTCAAAAATAAGTCGCATTTTGTTAAAAGAAACATAACACATTGTTCAGAGACCTAACGACCTTACATGTGCATGAACATAATGAAAACAATATTCAAATATCAAGAAGTGTCATACACACTCTTTAAATCCTTATTACAAGGAATCAAAGTTATGTGTTGAGCTTAATAAACCTCAAATATACAATGCACAAATAAACATAGCTCATAGAGCATGTTTGGTGCTAGAACAATCGTTTAAACCCGTGTTACATGGCCCACACCAAATAGAAAACTATACCAAATAACACAAATGATGTCGCCACCAGAAAGGAGACTTCAGTAGGCCTTTGCAAGCTCGTTAATAGACCAATTCTCTGGATGACAGACCAGTCCTACTTCAAGCTGTGGATGAACTGTTGTCCGGGTACAAACACCAAGGGTGAACTTATGGGATTGTAGATCCTCCTTCGTTTTTCCTTGACCCGTGGCTTGGACGGAATGCACATATATGGTGACTCAAAAGTCATTATTGACTGGGCTAAGGGTGAGCAGTGTATTAATCTCCTATCCATGGATCTGTGGCTGGTGCGTGTTTGAGGCTTAATTGATTCTTTTAATGGGATTACATTCTCACACATTTTTTGAGAACAGAACCAAATGGCAGATGATTTATCTAAGCTTGTGTTAAAGGCTGATGAAGGATTCATCTTCTCGTAAAGGTGCTCCGGGGATGGACAAATCTCCCCCAGGGAACGATTGGTTTTGTGATTTCTAGCCTATCAGGTTCTGGGTGTTTTTACTGGCTCTTTGGTATGTGATGTCCATCATTTTCTGGAGGTTGTCTCCTCCTTATCTTCCTGTGTTTTTTTCTCTGCCTGTTAGGTGTCCAAGCTTTGTCTTGGTTCTTATGCTCGTCGTCTTCTTGACCCACTGGTTGTTGGTCTATTCACGTGCTGCCTCAGTGCCTCCTATTTCTTGGGTCGAGCCTGCCTATTTTCTTTTTCTAACTCAGACTTTGTTCGCTGCTTTTTACAGTCTGTCTATGTTGTTTTGTTTTCTTGTATCAATCTTTACAAATATTTTAATATACAATATGATGTTTTTTATGTGGAAAGAAAAAAAGCTCGTTGATATGCTTACAACCACCACAATCAAAATGAAACCCACAATAGGGAAATTTTGAGGTCTAAACTGGGCCTCATAAGAGATATAATAAAATAATATGAGTTAGTCATTTTATGGGGAATGTTTATCTACAACTCACCTCTTGCACTTCAATTTATGTAACTATGGTTGAGTTAAATTGAAAAGATGTCTAAAAATAAAATAAGAAAAAAATATATTTGATATGACTAAAAATATAAGTACTTTAGTACATAGATGTATTATAAAAAAAAGTAGTAATAAATATAATAAAGTAAAATACTTTAATTATGAATGCTAAACTTAAGTTAAAGTTTATATATATATATACACCCAATTTAACTAATATTTATTAAATAATTTAAACTTATATTTATAATTATAAATTTAAATTTAAAAAATAAATATTAAATTCAATTAAATATAATGAATATTATTTAGTTTAATTTAACTAAAAGTTAAATATATTTAAAATTTAAACTTTAAATTTATATCAAGTTTAGGTCCGATAGACCAAAGTTTGGTCTCAGGGGACGTTAACCATCATCATCATCATCATCAATATTTATTTATCATAAATATATAAATTAATAAATTATTTATTTATAACAATATTATATTCTATTTTTTTATAACCAATATATATAAAAATACATACACATAAATTAAAACTTGAATGATATTTTATAAGTGTCTCATAACTTATTTAATATTTTATATAGATTTAGTGCTACCACATATTCATCATACGACGTACTCACATATAAATGGAAATTCAAATCATGAAATGAAGTTTGAATAAGTCTTATTTTTATTATTATATAATATAATATGAAGTACTACATATTCATTATATGAAGTAAGTAAGTCATAGAATTTTGACTTTAAGTTTTATATTTTCTTTTAATAATAGGCTTTATATTAAAATATTTATTATATATGAAATTATTTTAAAGTATTTTATTTTATAATGACTTAAAAGTACTAAGCATATAAATATTATATTCAAAAGTAATGTATGGGTATTTTTTCCATTATGAGTATAGTAAATTATGGGTTTACATCCACCATTTAGAAATTGACAAGTAAGTACCTTTAACTCAAGTAATGCCACATCAAATATAATAGATGATGTCATTCTCTTTAATGTGATTGGTTCTTTTAAAGTTGATTTTGATAGTACTTGTTTTGTTTGGAGGCCCATTTTAGACCTCAAAATTCCCCTAATGGGCCAGATGGAGTTGCAGGTATACAAAAAACTCACCACCATCGCTAAATTGTAAAGCATGAAAAAAAAATGCTAACATCGCCTTCACATGGGATAGGTTAGAGTCTCTTGAAGCCGCTACCACCATAACTATAGGAAGAAGCTTGTCATGGATCCGTCACCACCAAAACTAAGGGTCACTGCCATATCTAAAGGGAGAGTCGTGGAGCGACCGTCGTTGAAACATAAAAGGTTATGCCTCACCATCATCGAATATGCAAGGTTGTTTAAACACTGCAGCATAAACTATAGAGCTCTATACAGAACCGTCACAAACACCATCACTAAGGGCAGTGTCTCCATCTCCTTCGCCATTGCATAAGCGACTCTCAAAACTACCATAACTCAACTCCTCAAATCTCCACCTTATAGTCTTTCAGATTGTAACTCAATACTTATCTAATGCCCATTTGTGTGAGTACTTTTTACAACAATAAGTTTACTTTAGTGAATGGTTAAATTTGTTTTGTATTTCATAATATTTAATAATGGGTTTATTATTACTTGTTAATATTTTTTTAACAGAAACGGGTGAGATTGTATTAAAAACGCTGACTAAATTTAGCAATTGATACAAAGAGTTTTGTCATGAAGTTTATGAGATGCCATATGTGAGTTAGGATCAATTACAGTAATCCAAATAAGATGTCTTCTCCAAAAAATAGAGTACTCATAACTACTATAAACTTTTACAAACTGTCATAATCAAAATAAGTAGAAGAAAAAAATGCAAAAACAAACTAAGTAGCGGTGTTGCTATCTGATTTATGAACTTCTTGTTCACTATCTTCCATTTCAACTGAAGTGCTTTCTACATTACCATCGTGAACAAAGACCTCTTGATTCTGGAAATGATAGCTAAAGCCTTCAACTTCAACATCATGCATGGCGAGGGAAGGATTTACAAAGCTTTTTGACTTGAAAAAAAACTAGAATCTAAATTGTCTTCATCAACAAAACTTAAGGTAGCAGGTTCTTTCCTGACTGAATCTTCTCCTTTCTTTTCGACTGAATTTGCGATTGAACGAGAAGTCCATCTTGCTAGAATTATTTCAATGTTTGGAAAATATTTTAAAAATTATGCATATCTGATTTATGCATTTATGGGTGTTGTATTCAAAACCATCTAAGTAAGTTTCAAGCCCACTAAAGTTATCCAAAAGGAGAGACATAGTTCTCGCAACACAATCAAGTCGAGATGCAACATTTGGAACAAGAGGAGAAATAATTTGAATTTATGCAATGGCACCTTCCATTAAAGCCTTCATCCCTCTCACTTGGAGATGAAAATAAAAAATATATGACTACAGAGAGTCACCTTGAATAGAAAGGTCATCAATTATATCTTCCAATTTCATGATGTCTGAGAAGTCTTGGATAATATCAACCAAAGAGATTCTAAAAAAAAAAATCTACCTTAGAGAACTAAGAAGGGGGATACTGTGAATAATTATGTTAATTGAAGAGTTGGAACTACTAGGATAACCAAGAGAATTCTCAATAATATAGAAAAATATTGTGATAATTGATTTAGAGCGGGATCTAGGAGCCAAGGGGATTCTCAATATTCGATATCACACACAATTATGCACAAAAACAATAGAAAGAGTGAAATTAACACACACAAATGTAGTCAATAACATAGTTTATTATGACTGTCCAACATGTAAATATGTCTGGATCATATTGGTGTTACATAAGGGAGAAATCATTAGCCTTTGAAGACAATCTGGATGCATACATGTGTCAGGCTAGGATTTGACCTTAAAACCCCCCTAGGTGGACCAATGAGCTCCCAAACCATCCCAAATGGTCACGAATGCTTATGTGGATGTGGTTAGAGCATGGTGAGACATTAATGCATGCAGGCTAGGTGTGGGTGAGCACATGGGTTAGTGGGAGTGGCTCTAGGCATCAATAAATGCCCAAGGAGAGCCAAAAACTATTAAATACATGCACTAGCACCTATGGTCAAACAATTTCCTTGATTTAAGGGATGGAGAGTGCACCAAGGTCTGAATTGTCATTAATAAGGGCACATGGGCAGTCAGAATGATCAAAGTGGAGCGCCTCAAAGCAATTAAGAGTCCAAAACACCTAATAGACCAAGGTTAATCAACATAGCCTAATTTTGGACCATATGACATAGGATGAAGGCTAATGAAAATGTATCCTATGTGTATGATCATGGTAATAAGGTGTATTAGTGTTCTACTCCCCCCCATTAAGCCTAACTTAGTACATCTTATACCATATTATTGAGGCCTTGGCAACTAAGGCTCAAGTCTCCTCATACAAAAGTTTATTTGTCCATAAAAACAAGGTAAGGAGGAAAACCTCATGGGAACAAAACCTCCCCTCTAAAATGGACATCGAGAAAAATTTGAAAGTGACTATTATCCATCACCATGTGTCACCCACTCCAAGAAGGGATCTCAGATAGGTGAATGTCTTCTATGTGAAGCTCTCGGTGAATATATCAGTAGTTTGCTCTGTAGATGGGAAATATTGCAAGGATATCACTTCATCATGCACCAAGCTCCAGATGTAGTGCATGTGTATCTCAATGTTTTTAGTGGTCTGTCTTTGCATTGGATCAGTGTAAATCTTGATTTCACTTTCATTATCACACCAAATGACTATGGGTGAATCAAATGCAAATCCAAGTTCCCCAAGAATAACTTGCAACCACACACATTGTGTAGTTGCGTTCACTGCTCCTCTGTAATCAGCCTCGGCTGAAGAGAGGGATATGGTGTGTTGTTTCTTGCTTGAACAACATATGGGACCATGTGCAAGCATGAAGACATAACCTGAACTGGACTTTTTGTTAATGGAATCTCCAACCCAATTTGAATCAATAAATCCAACTAGTTCTAGTGAAGAACCAACAACATATTGTACCCTAAAGTGTTTGGTTCCTTGCACATAATGCAAGATTATTTTTGCAGCCTTTCAATGGATCTCATGAGGCTCCTACATATATCTAGAAACAACACCTACAACATATGCCAAATCAGGTCAGGAGTGTGTAAGCTATAGCAGACTCCCAACTAGTTGTTTGTACAACGAGTTGTCCACCAATGGAGATGCACCAAATTCACCTAGTTTTATTCCCGAGACGAATGGCCACTTGGTTGCCTTACCTTCAACCATTTTAAACTTCAATAATAGGTCTGCAACATACTTTGGTTGGCTGACCTTGATCCCTGCTTCAAATTTCTCAATCTCTAATCCAAGAAATCACCTCAACAATCCAAGGTCAATCATGGAGAATTCACTGTGCAAAGAAGACTTAATTGATCGAATTTCTTTACTGAAACTACCTTTAATAAATAGGTAATCAACATATAGGACTATGGCCTACAATAAATCACCAAAATGCTGCAAATAAACATTCGGATCAGACTTGCATCTTTCAAAGCCAAGCGATAGTAGAAAATTGTCCATCTTGGCATATCAAGCCTTGGAGGTCTGCTTGAGGCCATAGAGATACTTCTTTAACCTGCATACAAGTGAATGATCATGAATGGAACATTCATTATGTTTCATATAGATCTCCTCATGAAGGTCACCATGAAGAAATGCACTCTTCACATCGATGTGGTGAACCTCCCAGCACTTAGATGCAGCAATGGCTAAAACTAGCCTGATAGAGTCCATCTTTGCAATTGGTGCAAATGTCTTTGTATAGTCCACTCCTTGGACTTTAGAGAAACCTTTGGAAACCAAAATGGCCTTATACTTTATATAATAACCATCAACAACCACTTTGGTCCTATAGACCCACTTACATTGCACTAGTTTCCTCTTGGAGGGCAAGTGAACCAATTCCTGAGTCTCATTGTCTTACAATGACTTGAACTCTTCTTGCATGGTTGTTTGCCATATTGGGTCAAGTGATGCTTCTTGATATGTCTGAGGATAATACCCAACCATCATGAAGCACCTTTAGAAATATTCAATTCACAAGTTGAGAAAGCATTGTGAAATTGAGATCTAGTCTTTCTAGAGTCTAGTGGATCTCCAACAAGATCCCCAACTGCTTGAATGGTTTTCTTATCCCACTTGGGATGAATGGGGGAGTCATGATTTGAATGCATGTCATCAGGATCATTATCAATATCAGAATCAGAAAAAATAGAGGAAGTATCATCACTTACATCATCATGGAGTGGAGGATTTGAGCATTCCCCTTTAGCTAGTTTGATCTCCTGCATGGGCTCTTCTTCGAACTGTACACTCCTTTCAATGAACATTTACTAAGATGAGGGATCAAAGAGATTGTATGTCCTTGCATATTCAACATATCCAACCATAATTTACTCCTTTCTTTGAGGTTACAATGCCTTTCTCTTCTCGGGAGGAATCCTAGCCCAAGCCTTTGAGCCAAAAACCCTAAAATGAGAAACACTTGGCTTGTGACCAATCTAAGCCTCATATGGAGTTTTGTCATCCAAATTGTTGTGTGGAGATATGTTTTGGACATATGCAACATAGTTGATAGCTTCATCCCATAGCTTAGGATTCAAATCCTTTGATTCTATTATACAGGTTGCCATCTCCTTGAGAGCCATGTTCTTGCGCTCTGTTGTGGTGTGTAGGGCACATAATGCTGCATTTGGATGCCACATTATTCAAAAAGTTGATGCAAGTGCTTATTGACATACTCCTTACCATTTTTAGCCCTAAGAACCTTGATCTTGTCCCCACATGCATTATCAACTAAGGCTTTGCACACTTCAAAAGTCTAAAAAACCTCATATTTTAGCTTGAGAAAATACACCCAGCAGTACCTTGAGAAATCATCTATGAAGGTTAGCACATACCTTGAATTCCCATATGAGGGTGTGGAAATAGGCCCTGTGAGGCATGAATGGGTCAGATCCAACACTTGGACAACCCTCCTTGCCTTTCCTTTCTCATATATGCACTTAGCATGCTTGCCCACTACACACCCTTTGCATGTGACATTGGAAAACTTGATGGTAGGAAGCCCTTCAACCATGCTTTCCTTGCTCAATTCTTGGAGGTACCTGTATTTGAGATGACCATATCTCTCATGCCACAACTTTCTTGTCTCATTGGCATGTGACATGAGCGCATTCCCTCGTGAGTATGGAAGGAAGTGAGAGAATTTGTACATTCTCGAATCATGGTAAGCAAAACCCACTGCCACAACTTGTCCTGTAGAGACTTATGAGATATCCACATAATTTTGAGTAAATTTTTCTCTCTTGGTTGTACCAGTGTGTGTCATTTGATATACAAAGAGTAGGTTTGCTGGTAGATTAGGCACAAACAAAACATTGTTGAAGTACCCATCTTCAAGATCAATCCTGCTAATCCCTTTGGCTTGGATTTATGAATCATCACCCATTAAGATGGATGGACCACTGTAAGGATGCAGGGCCAAGAAGGAATCACGCATGGAGGCACCTAAATCTATGATGAAGGAAGAAGAGCTTGAATAACCAACAACCAAAGCATGGCACTTTTCTTTGTTGTCTAAGCTTGAACTACCATATTTCTTTCTTGCGCCTTCTGGCAGAGGGATGTTCTTCTTATCAAGCAGTTGTTCCATCATGTCAATGGTATTGTTCATGCAAACACTCTCTGGATGCCACCCTTTGTTACAATAAGTGAATTTTGTCTTCTCTTGCTTCTTCTTGTCCTTGTCCTTGTCCTTGTTCTTTTTCTCTTGCTGCTTCAAATACCTGGCTCTCTTCTGCCCTTTGGTTGGATTCAAAACTCCTACAACAAGGGATTGATCCTTACTGGATTTGATGGTACCCATTTGCACTAGCTTGTCTTGCTCTTGAGTTAGCGACTCCATGAAGTATGTCAGTCATGGCATCCTCCAATTTCGAGCTGTGAGCTTACTAGAGTGGAATGTTGACACAAAAATTGAACATTATGGCCCTAGCCTAGAAAGTATGGACACTATTAGTTGCTCCTCTCTATTTTTAATGCCACACTATTTCAGCTGAAGCACCAATGATTTGAACTTGATGAAGAAGTCATGGATCGTCTCAAAGTGAGTTGGGCTCAATGAGATCAACTCATTTTCGAGTTGGTGGCCTCTCATCTCATCAGTCTTCCCAAAAAATGACTCGAACTTCATCCATACTTCATTGGGAGTTGTTAGACTTTCTACATGGATGAGTATGTCTCTTGAAATATTTAGACAAAGCATACCAAATGCCTCATCAAGTCTATGGAACTACTTTGATTTCTCCACAACAAATTTGGGATCGGTCTCAGTCCCCATGGTGACTCTGAACATACCTTTCAACCTCAGCCATCACCATTTCGGCCTTCCATTTGAAACATTTTAATGGAGTAAGCAATACATGAGTCTTCTCCATTTATGCTTGCGCACTGAGTGACAAAAACATTGATTGTACCTGCAATGCAAACACTCATTTTTTTTTTGTTCTGGAAAATGCCCTAAACAACAAATCAAATGCTATGGTTTTTATTTGTAGCTCCAAAGAGCTCTAATACCATGTGAGAATTGATTTACAGTAGGATCTAGGATCCAAGGGTATCCTCACAATTCAATATTACACACAATTATGCACAAAAATAGTAGAAAGAGTGAAATTAACACACAAATGTAGTCAATAACAGAGTTTATTATGACTGTCAAACATGTAAATATGTATGGATCAGGTTTATATTACATTAGGGATAAATCGTTATCATTTGGAGGAAATTTGGATGCATAAATGTGTTAGGCTAGGAATTGACCTCAAACCCTCCCTAGGTGGACCAATGAGATCCCAAGTCATCCCGAACTATCATGAATTCCCATATGGATGTGGCTAGAGCATGATCAGACATAAATGAGGGTAGGCTAGGCGTGGGTGAGCACATGGGTGAGTGGGAGTGACTTTAGGCAACAATAAATGCCCAAGGAGAGCCAAAAACCACCAAATACATGCACTAGCGCCTATGGTCAAATAGTTTCCCTGATTTAAGGGATGAGGAGCGCACCAAAGTATAAAGTGTAATTAATGAGGGCACATGGGTAGTCAGAATGATCAAAGTGAAGTGCCTCAAAGCAATTAACAGTCCAAAACACCCAATAGACCAAGGTTGATCAACATAGCCTTGTTTTGGACCATATGACATAACATGAAGGCTAATGAAAATGTATACTAGGTGTATGATCATGGTACTAAGGTGGATCAGTGCTATAACAAATATAAGCTTCAAATTCAAGTAGGTATTGAGCTTAGAAGAGGTGTAGTTAGTATTCCCACCAGGATAGTAAGAGTCTCCCAACTTCTCATGAAAGACATACTCTATATTCATAATATTGATATTCCTAGAGACATTCCAAACTTAATTAGTATTAAATCCCACCTAGAAAATAAAAAAGAAGTAGTGAAAGCAAAGACTAGAAGTAGAAATCCTTGAAAATGGTCAAGCCTACGGAATAAACTTTCGATTCGATCTTGAAAGAGACTATTTAAATTGTAGCGGAGCAGGATTTTCAATGAACTATACCAGTTGAGAAGAGAAGAATGGGCTCTCTTTACCTGGATGATGCCAACATACCAGACTCACCAAACGAGAGCAAGCAAAGTTGAGAGACTTCTACCATTCAAAACATCAGAGAAAGCATCAAATGGTTCTTGAAGCCACGCTTTGCCTTATGTTAAAATGATAGAAATTCAAGCTTCAACCTCCATGCCAATACTGCATTTTTTTCCAGTTACCCTCTTGCTATTATTGTGATGATGATAATAATAGCTCTTGTTCAGACAAAGAGAGTCCTGACAAGTCTGGGTTACCTAAGTGAGATTGTAAGTCCAAATCATGTAAGGATTAATGCTCATAACTCCAAGATTATCAAGCATCCACCACTTGTCCAAGAAAAGGACAACGATTAGATCAACATAATGACAATAGAAATAAATAGTTTTCCATTTGAGAAAAGGTGTGTTCAAGATGTTATATCTCGTTAAGGCAAGAAGGGTGATATGAAACACATGAAAAGAAGGCTATGATATTAAAATTCTCTCTAAAGAAGGATAGAAAAAAACTAGGGGTAGAAGATTATGGCATAATTTATTGCCTTTGAACACCATTTTCTATGATGGATCCTTTTGTCTTAAGTGAGGCATTATTTGCTAATCCATCTACTCAAGAATTGTACTCTCTCTATATATGAAAAAATTGAAAGGATGGAATTCTATCAAGAAGATCATTAATTCTCATTTGGAGCTGACCTGATAATTGATCCTTTAGATTTTTTTGAAATATGGATTGAGATAATATGATAAGTGAATCTCCAATGATCACCAAAGAACCAATTTTCAAAGCAATAACTTGCCTTAATCCAAATAAGAAAGCACACCTCTCAACTTGGTTGTCTGTATTAGTTCCCAATCCACAAGCGTACGTTGACACTTCATTTCCTCTAGGGTCAAGGATAACCCCCCCCTGCCCTTCCCCACACTTATCGCTCCAGTATTCTTATTTGTTGATTTTATACTCTTATTTTTTTATTTTTTTCCCTTAATATATAAATATATAACATTTAATATTGAATGCTATATATAAATTAGAAAATATTTTTATGTAAAAATAATAATTTCAATAAATCATTTTTATTTATAATGTAATTTATATAATAATTGTATGGATTAAAATTAACGATAATCATAATATAGTGAAAGTAAATAATGTTTTATTATTTAAAAGAAATAATATTTGTTTTAATATAAATTTACATAATCATTCCAATATTATTTAATTTCCAAAATAAATGAAGTGTTCTTAATATATTGATTTCATGGATAAATACAATTATAGTTGGCGTTGACTATAGATCATATAGTTGTAAGGAGGAATTATTATTTGCTCCACTTGGGTTCAAACTCTATTTGTGACATGTTTACTTTTAGTGAGTCAATTGTTGATTGAGGTTCTTCATAAGCCATGATTGTAGAAATATTGACAAAAAAACAGACTTTTGTCAAACACTTAGTTGAACCCAGATTTCAGACTTTATTGTCATTAAGTAAAAAATACTTCACATGCATAAAACCCAACAACCTTGAAGCTGAAACACTGAAGAAACTAAGTCTGTAGCAGCGGAAATACACATAAAAACAACAGATTGATAAACTCATAAAGCAATAGATTTTTGGTCAATGTGACCCTAGAAAAACCCCACCCCGAGGAAAACTAGTCCAAGAGAATTTTATTGCAGCATTTATAAGGCAGTAAAATTATTTACAGCAACATTTATTTCAGCATTAATGAATGTACCAGATTTCTTGAATTCTGTTCCCACCTCGATTTCTGTGCCACTAGCAAAATGTACGGAACTGTATGGAATAGTACAGACTGTACGGATTTCTGAGCTTGAATTATTATTTTTACTTTTTTTTTGCTTCTCCTCGAAAGTCGTGCCCATAAAATTTTCCTCGAAAAATGTGCCACTACTGTACTGTATAGAATAGTACAACTCAGCTGAAAGTAAATGCCTTGAAAACTGCCCAGCTCCTTGGGATTCGTGCCCTCTTGAGAAAAAAAAATTCTCCATGGGATTCGTGCCTACTTGAGAAAAACTGAAGCTCCCTCTCTCTCTGCAAATAACTCAGCCAAATGCTCACTCTTGGAAATGCTTTCCTTCAACTTTTCTTGCACACTACCCTAGGCTCTCTCTGATAGCTTGAGAGTGACTTTTCACCTTCCCAATCCCTAAATCCAAAGGCCAATATCAAATCTTGCCTTTTCAAGATCAAGGGTTGAGAAACTTTCTCCCAAAAAGTGGTTGCATTTAATTTTAATAAAGTCACATTTACTTTATGAACTAAGTGCACTTTATCATAAAGTCACCTTATAAAATTAAAACAAGGGAATACTTTATAAAAAGTCTCATTTACATAGGAGTCACTTTATACTTTATAAAACAACATTACAAAGTAAAGTAGCCTAACTAGTGCATGGTCACTTCTGCATACAAGACAAAAACATGCGTAGTGCCTCCAGAGCTAAAACTTTAACACTCCCTCTTAGCGAGGGAGGTACTCACTGCCATCATCAACAGGTCCCGTCCTCAAATCCATCACACTTGTAGGAGCTCCCTCTGAACTTGGAACCAATGCTACAACCTAAATTGAACTCGAATATGAAGATAACCTTTTGGGAGCCACCTTGAACCCTAAGCTCCTAGGAGAATCAAATCCCCACTCTTGAGCATTGGTTCGCTCATGCTAGCTAAGCCTCCTGCCAGTACTCAAAAGAGACTCCCTCTCTTCTATCGAAACTTGGGACTGTTCCCTTGGCACCACTACAGTCTCAAGAGCCTCCTACTCCTCATCCAAATCATCAACCATGGGCTGTGCACTGAACTTGTACAACTCACCGAACCGATCACTAATCAACTATGGATCAATCAGTCTCGCTCTCTCTGAGAAGATATAAACATGTCCCAGATCATCTCTATCTGGAAAAATGTACACGTCCCCTCCAAAACAATGTCAAATATCCTGCATCTTCCAGGGCTGAGACTGAGAGCAAGTTTACCCTCATCCCTGGAACAAAGAGGACCCCATCCTGATCAAGGTATCCTTCATGACTAAGTTGGAATCTGACTTTTCCAACTCATTGCACAGCACGTGCATGCCCCCCTTCTAACTGAACAAACCGATCAGGACCAGTCTAAGCAATGATACGGAATATATGCCATATTCCAGTCATATGACGTGAGGCTCCACTGTCAATATACCAAGTACCATTCTGAACTACTCCATTACTACTGGCACTAGAAATAAGGGAGAACAATGGGAATTCCTTCTCGAATCTTCTTGCAAAGTTCGCTTCCTCTACTATAGCTGCAACAATTGTATCTTCTTCCTTCTTCTTCTTCTTCTCAGGACACTGAGAAGCATAGTGTGCATACTGGTTGCAAGCAAAACATCGAACTTTACTTAAGTCCTTCTTGGACTTCTTCTTGCTCTTAGCAGAAAGAGCAACATTCTCTTCACTAGCACCCTCCTTCTGTCCACTGCCTTGAGATCCTTCCCGAATATCCTCTTGAGTGAAATCATCCCATAATCTGCTCCAATATGGAAGGTTTTCTTGAGCAACCACACACTTCACAAAGACTTCCCATTCCTTTGTGAAGCCTTTCAAGGCTATCCGCACTAACTTAGAATCAGAGATGACTTCTCCAACTACAACAAGCTCATCTATCACTTGGGCCACCCGGGTAAGAAAAGATGCTACACCCTCACCCTTGGCCATCTTAGTTCCTTGCAATTTTTCCTTGAGAGCCATTATCCGGTTCTCATTTTTAGCCTCGTACAAGCCTTTCAATGTATTCCACATTTCATAAGCAGTCTTCTTTTCAGCTACGTGTGGAATAAGGTGGTCCCTAATACCATCAAAAATCAATCTTTGGTATTTGGCCTCTTTTACCTCATGAATATCCAAAGCAATAGGATTAGATGCAGGAGGAGTTACCACGGTGCTAACTATGGTCCATAATCGGTTTTCTTTGAGAACAATAGTCATCCTGACTTTCCACTGCAAGTAGTTGGACATACCATCCAACTGATCCTCATATCTAATGCATGTAGCCATCTCTGCTATCAAAGAAACAAAATAGACCAACAAAAGAACAATATCTTCCCTCTTCCCCACCACCTGCAAGTCACATCCAAATAAGGTTTTTCCAACACACAAGTTGTTAAAAAAACACAGCAGTAACCCTTGCCCGATAACTCAACACTACTGTTGTCCCCACAATCAGCTGTAAGCTTAGAGCCTCAGCTCTAATACCATGTAGAAATATTGACAAAAAATCATATTTTGTCAAACACTTTGTTAAACCCAGATTTCAGACTTTACTGTCATTAAGTAAAAAATACTTCACATGCATAAAACCGAACAACCTTGAAGCTGAAACACTGAAAAAACTAAGTATGTAGTAGCGGAAATACACATAAAAACAACAGACTGATAAACTCATAAAACAATAGATTTTTGGTTAATGTGACCCTGGAAAAACCTCGTCCCGGGGAAAACCAGTCCAAGAGAATTTTATTGGAGCATTTATCAGGCAGAATGTATGGACTATACAGAACGATACGAACTGTACAAATTTTTGAGCTTGAAATTTATTTTTTTCGCTTCTCCTCAAAAATTGTGCCCAAAATTTTTTCCTCGAAAATGTGCCATTGCTGTACCGTGCGGTCTGTACGAAATAGTACAACTCAGTTGAAAGTAAATGCCTTGAAAACTGCCCAAATCCTTGGGATTCGTGCCCTCTTGAGATTTTTTTCTCCTTGGGATTCGTGTCCACTTGAGAAAAATTGCAGCTCCCTCTTTCTCTGCAAATAACTCAGCCAAATGCTCACTCTTGGAAATGTTTTCCTTCAACTTGTCTTGCACACTACCCTAGGCTCTCTCTTATAACTTGAGAGTGACTTTTCACCTTCCCAATCCCTAAATCCAAAGGCCAAGATTAAATCTTGCATTTTCAAGATCAAGTGTTGAGAAACTTTCCCCCCAAAAGTGGTTACATTTAATTTTAATAAAGTCACATTTACTTTATGAACTAATTGCACTTTATCATAAAGTCACTTTATAAAATTAAAACAAGGGAATACTTTATAAAAATTCCCATTTACATAAGAGTCACTTTATATTTTATAAAACAACATTGCAAAGTAAAGTAGCCTAGCTAGTGCATGGTCACTTCTGCATACAACACAAAAACATGCGTAGTGCCTCAACTCTAACAATGATGAATATCTCAGCCCTATAGGTGTTTGGCTACATGATAAAAAATGCATTGAGTGTATTTAGCAATGTAGGTCTCTTAATTCTTCGCACTCATATGAGATTTATTGAAGCAGACATTTATTGTCTGATTTACAATGTAGCAATTTCAAATTTATAAACAGATGTTGTAATAAAATCAACTAATGGAATTAAAGTATAAAAAAGTTAATATTACATTTAAAATCTAGAGAAACATCATACAACACATTAAGCTAGTAATTGCCTTTGAAAGAACAAAAAGTACATTCTTAGAAGGGGGTGAGGTGAAAGAGATGTGTTTTAGAGACAACTTGAGAAGTGGAACATTGTGAAGTTTTAGCTCGCCAGAAATTACCAAGACATGTGAAATAGCGTTTTTAATAATTGTGAAGTTTTAGCTCGCCAAAAATTACCAAGACATGTGAAATAGTGTTTTTATTTTTATTTTTATGTTAAAGATGTTATAGTGAAAAAACATAATTATTTCATTCATAGAACATGTTTCTTTGAATCGATGTGAGAAGGAATTTAATGTCCTAATTAATAATGCGTGAATTGAAATTCCAAGTGAAGAAAATGGAAAATGTACAAAATATGCAAGCAATGGTGTATGGAAATATGTAAATGTATATATATCACTCTTGAAAGTTTTTTTTTATAGCTAGTAATATGTGTATTATTTTGTAACTAGGGTAAAAACAAGTTATTGCATCGCCAATAATAAAAACAAGAATTATACATTAGCAATGGAAAAGTGTGTATGCAATGTGGTATAAGGCGAAGGATCTGGAAAACTATTTGAAAAAGTAATATAAGACATAAAATGGGTAACAACAATAATCAATAATCAATAATGACCACCATACAGGAGCAATGTAATTTGGTAATTGAATGTATAGCTAAAATGTTCAAAGAGGAATATCCAAGTGCATATAAAAATATTGTTGTAATATATAAAATTAGAATTAGGATTTTTACAGTTAAGAAGGTTTTTAAAAGTACATATAATAGACCATACATGTCACTATGTTAAAGGAGGTTCTCATTCCAAGTAATGCCATATGTTTGCCATTGGTTGCATGGAAGATGAGAACCTTTGTAGCTTCATGGAAAAAACAAGCTCTACATACAAGGAAACATAACATGTAACATAATGTAAAGAAAAACATTAAATGTTAAGGAAAATAAAACAGTTTTTTCTTGATAGTAGAAATACCACCCTATCATTTATTATTGCTTTTTTGGAGTGAAGGATATAAGCTCGAGGGATTTTGGAATCTAAATGCAAATAAAAGCATGTTTGCTATTGCATAAGAAAAAGTGATTCGGTAAGTAAGTATCAACATTAAATAAAGTGTTTATGAAACAAAGAGAATGGAAAGTGTAAAATAGTTATGGTGATAACTTACAATTCGATGGGAAGTCCAAATGGGATAAGCATATTTGTAGATAATTGAAATTATTATTATTTTTTTAACTAAATTAATTATTTTTTTTATTTATATTTTATTATTGTTAAAGAAATTGATTGGGCCTTCACTCAATTATATTTGGTCCAGTATTCAGTTTCTCAAATTTAATAGTCTCTTTCCTAAATTAAGGAATGTGATTCATCGAACAAGGGTCGTCATTTAAGCATAGCATTCTTGGAGGAAGTAGGCAGCCTAGAATTGCTTTACAATGAGCCAATTTGTTCAAATGACGAAGAATGTGATAAGAGGTGATTGAAGTACAGTTTATCAATATGTAATGCAGCCTATGCATGGTTACATTCAAGTTGATGTTGTTGAACTTTGTAGCAGAATTTAGAACTTCTATGATGATTTCAAAGTCTCCAAATATTTGAATGTTATTGTGCCCTGCTGCTTTTGCAAGTTGACAGGATTTTAGGAGTGCATATAATTCTGCTTGATTGTTTGTAAGATGTCCTACTTCCTAACTAAAGCTTGTTTCTAGCCTTCCACTTGGATAGAAGATCAACCCACCTGCTCCAGCTTTCCCCGGATTTCCTTTTGACGCTCCATCGAAGAGGATTGTAGCTTTATTATTCATTTGCCACCATTCTAAAAATTCCTTTTCTGCAATTCTAATATGCCTGAATGGATTAGTTATTGGCTTGCACACATCCAACTGAACTTTATCCTCTTTCACCAATCCCATCCATTTATACTCAGCTTCTAATTTAATTTCATCAATTTGTGGATTTCCAACTAATTCCAATAGAAATGCCTTGGCTTTTGTAGCTACTATTTTAGGTTTTGAAATTTTGTTGTTAAAGATCATACCATTTCTTGCCAGCCATATTTTCCACCATATGAATTTTGGCATGGCTTGCCAAATTTGCCTCCATTCTTGATTGATCGATAGAGAACCAAGATACCTTGACTGCCAATTTTTGAAGAGAATAACAGGGTTAGAGTTTAAAGAGTAAGATAACCCATGCATGAATTGAGACCATACTTTCTGAGCATATGCACATCCTACAAAGATATGTGTTGAAGTCTCAGCATCTTGTTGACAAAAACAACATCTGTAAGGACCCAAGAAACCTCTTTTTGTCAAATTCTCTATGGTTAGAACTTATGGCACATAATAGTCCATGTGACAAAAATCACTTTTGGAATGATGGGAGAGTTCCAAACCAATCTCCAACAAGATGCGTCGAGTATGCCAGAGGAGGGCATCAAGGGCTTCTGCGTTGAATTCCGAATGATTATGTATCCAATTGCTGCCGTATATATTCCATTTGGACCCCATCCCCATGTATCTTTACAGGAAATGTGAATAGGAGCCAAATTAGCCAAATTTTCGACCAACGTAACCTACTGAGAAAGAAGTATAGGATCACGATCTGGAATTTGAGGGAATGTCCATGTGTCCCAGTTTCCATGACAGTCCCACGCAGTGATGTCAGATAGTTTTATAATTCCTTTATTCATTAACCAGAATTGCAGCTCATTGCAAGAGGGATCAGCATTTAACAGAGCGTTTTTGACAATTTTATCCTCCCACAGATAAGTCTGACTTCCGTTACCAGGAATTCGATAGAGATGTTTATTAAAGAATTCAATACAACTTCTACACAAATTCCAAATATTAGATCCTTTTGGAGTATTAGCCAAATGAAGATATCCGAGAGAACCTCCGTGAAGATATTTTTTCCTGTATATTTTACTCACAGGATGGTTTTTATTAGAAAGCAACTACTAGAGTAGTTTACCTTCTGAAGTGAGATTAGACATGGCTGAGTATTTGATTTGCAGACCACCTTCAGGAACTAGTTTTTTAAAATTTTCCCAATTAACTAAGTGCATACGGTTATGATTTCTTTTCCCACCACTCCAGAGAAAATATTTGAGCATCTTGGAGATCTCTTCCATAATTGATTTTGGAGCCAGAAGAAGGGAAGATTGGTAAAAAGGAAGGGCCAAAAGAATAGTCTTGATCAAAATTAGCTTTCCTGCCTTCGAAATCTAGAGTCCACCCCACATAACTATCTTAGCTTTTATCTTATCAATTATTTCCAACCAGAGGGAAGGATTGTTTTTCCCCAGGGTAATTGGAAGACCCAAGTATTTCATCTTGTCCCAAGAAGCAAATCCTTCAAAACCCAAAATCTGAGAAATGTTTGACACTGTTGTTTGATCTACATTCCAGCAATACACAACACTCTTTCCAATGTTAATAAGTGCCCCTGAAATAATAAAGAAGTGAGTCATAATGTCTACAAAAGCTCTTGCTATTTTTAAGGAAGCCATTCCTAAAAGCAAAGTATCATCCGCAAAGAGGGCGTGATTAATAGCTTCTACTCCAACTGTTGATGTTATGCCTAGAATGATCCCTTCATTTTCCCCTATGGTTAACTTTCTACTTAAATAATTAGCCATAAGAATGTACAGAAAGGACGAAAGAGGGTAGCCCTGACGCCCGGTTTGCTTGAAAGAAGTTTGTAGGTCTACCATTTACTAATGGCGCTATCCAACGTTTATCAGTACAAGCTTTAATCAAATTTATAAAGGCTGGGAAAAAGCCAAAAGAACGAAGAACTGAGTATAGAAAGGGAAGCTTTACCCTATCAAATGCATTTTCCACGTCGAGTTTGATTATCATGCCCTTCTCTTACCTTTTAAAGCTGGAGTGCAAGGCTTCCTGTACTTGGATTACATTGTCCAAAATATGCCTCCCATTTACAAATCCACCTTGTAGAGGTGAAATCAGCTTCTGAAGCAAAGGTTTGAGCCTATTAGATAAGAGTTTAGAGAAAATTTTATATGATGCATTACATAGAGATATAGGTCTAAATCGATCAAAAGATCAAGGATTGACTTCTTTTGGAATTAGAGCTAGGAAAGTGGAGTTTGTGCATCCACCAATTTTGGCTTTTAAAAGAAATGCTTTTAGCATACGAAGAATATCAACCTTAATGTTTTTTCCAACACACTCGACAAAAATGGAAGGAAAATCCATCAGGGCCTGGGGCTTTATCAGGCTCCATGGCCCAAATAACGTCAATGATTTCTTGCTCTGTAAAAGGCTTTAGTAACTCCATATTTTCTTCCTCATTCACCAAGTCGATAATGTTGGACAAGAACTCAGAGGTTAGATCAAATCAGAGTTGCCATCTTCCTTAAAAAGATTCTGAAAGTGAGCTTCAACCATCTGCTTCATTTGAGAATTTCCTTTTACAACTTCACCAGACAAAGAGGTTATTTATGAAATATGATTTTAGGATATTCTGGCTCTGCACTGTTTGTGAAAAAAAGAGGTGTTCCTATCTCCAGTTTTTAGCCAAGGACTCCTAGATTTCAACCTCCAACATTCTTCTTCTCGCCTAAATGCTCGAAAGGAATTGAACTGAGCTCTTTTCTCTTTTTCCAACAGAGCAGGGGCGATTTCTTATTCTTCCATTTCCAATTGTACCTCCTCCAATTTCTCTAGAGACTCTTTCCTTTCATGGATTGGGTTTTTATTTGAGAGTTTAACCCAAGTTTTTAGTGCTGCTTTTGTATTTTTGAGTTTCCTCTCCCATACATAATTCAGAGATCCAACCACTGTCTTGATCTTTCCACAATGGGCTAAACCTAAAGGGGATTGGACCTAAATCTTCTTCATCTTCAATATGCAGTTTGATCGGCTTATGGTCGGAAGTGAGCTTAGCCAATATAATGGAGGAAATTATTTTTTTCCCAGACAGAAGAGAACTCTGTACAAGGAATCGATCCATTATGGCAGAGATGTTTGTTGAGCCAGATCGATTATTTGTCCATGTAAATCTTCCTTTTTTGGTTTAAAATCCATCAAATCCCACTTTTGAATTAGATTTTCCACAGAATGAAGCATTGGATCTCTCCCACTAACGCCTCCTTTTTTCTCTTTAATATCTAGAATGAGATTCAAATCTCCAGCCAAAATTATATTTGAAAAAGAATTAGTAGAAAGATAATCTGACAGAGTGGTCCAACACTCTCTTTTTTCTTGATAATTAACTGGAACGTAGAGGTTAAAAAGGGAAAGAATAGACTTACTTGAAGAATGACGTAGCTCTGTGAAAATCCAGTGTTGCGTTGCATGAAATTTCACCAAAGAGAACAAATTCTCTGGCCACAGAGTAGCAATTCCACCAGCAGAGCCTCTGGCACTCACTGTTATCCCCACATTCATTTTCCAATTCTGATTACTTAAGGAAAGAAGACATACATCTTCAATTTTGGTCTCTTGGAGCAGAAGTACACCAGGAGAATCCATTCTTGAGAGGTCTTTTATAGCTACCACCTTCGAAGAATTACCGAGCCCTCTGCAATTCCAAAAGACAATATTCATTATTTTACAGAAGAAGGAGGGCCTCCTTTTGAAGGTCTAGCCGTGGTGTTCCTTGCAATTGACATTTCAATTCTTGGTTGGTTTCCTTGCATCTTCATTCTTTTTGCTTCTTCCTCCCAAACTTGCTTATGAGGCACATCCTTTTTTTGAGGATCTCTCAATAGAGTGTTCATTTGATGAACCGGTAGTATCCATTGGTTTCTTTTTTTTCCATTTCAGCATAAATGGGGGACTTCCCATCAGTAGGAGAACCCTGAATTGACACAAATAAGTCTTTGTTTTCTTCTAGAGTCTGAACTTAAGAATGAGGAAGTTCTCCCTCTTCGAGAGCTGAGAACACTTGTTCTTCAAGATCACTAAGTACTTCAAAGTTGTTTTGTGTTGTTATTTCCTTCACTGTTGCTGCATTTTTCTTTGGTTTGGGATTACTCCCCGAGCCCAATTCTAATTTTTTTTCCCTTTGAATTATTGCACTGCTTTGTTGAGTTAAATTTTTGGACTTAATTCCATTGATCTCCCTTTTCTTTGACCGATTCTTCCTGAGCTTTTTTCTTGCATGATCTGGCGAAGCTCCCATATTCATGACAATGTCTACACTTAAAAGGAACTTGATCGTAATCAAGCTCTTGCACATGAGTCCATCCTGCTACTTACAACTTAATCGCTTCAGGCAGCCCTACCTCTAGATCCACTTCAACACAAATTCGAGCATAAGTATACTGATCTCTTCTTTCATCCCTGTCAATGTACTTTCCCAAAGTGTTACCTATAGCTTCGAGAGACTCTAAATTCTAACAATGAAGAGGAAGATGAGGCAACCTAACCCATACATGAACAACATAAGGGATATCTTGATTTGGGTCAAAGTTCAGGTTCCACTTGTTCAAGTAAAGCCCTTGAGGGCCCATGAAGTAAGGTCCATTCCAAAATATTAAATCTTTGTCTTCGGAGTTTTCAAAGAGAAAAAACATAGTATCCCTTGCCAATCAGATTGCTTCGAATGCCTGTTCAGATTAGGGGGTTCCAATTTCTTTGAACCCACCCGCCAATAGCCTTGGGTGAGGGCTAAAGACCAGTAAACTGGCCTATCAGACCCTGATCAACAATATTCAAGGTTGTACGACATGGTTGTTCAGCTGGGAGTTCAACCGAGGGTATATTGTCAAGTTTCTTGACAAAGGTTTCCTGAATCTGAGAGGGTTTCCTTTTGCCACTTGCTTCGACCATACTCCTGAAAGCAGAGAGTTCGGGTGGAGGGGAGGAACCCCCTCCGGCATCCATGATAGAAGGATACAAAAGTTCCTGTAAGAAGGTCAAAGACTGACAATCGGGCTCAGTGTGATAACTATAAAAATCCTCCTCAAAGAAAAGAGTGATCAAAACTGCTCCAAATGCACTTGAAATCATAACCGTGTTCCACTCGAAGCAGAAGGCTGCTTGATACAAGACCACCACCCAGCCTCCTACAAAAGCAAGAATAAACACTAATCAGAAGAAAAGACCTTGCTCCAGAAATATCAAGACTCAAGCCTCTGAAAAAGTAAGGTGAGAGCCCGATATGAATATTCGAGCCACCAGTCCTGTAGATTTCTGGAGCAAACTTTCACACTGAGATCTCTGAATCAAGGAAAAAATGCCAGCACAAATGATTTGGTGATGGCTAAACCCAAGATGAGAGCGAGCCACCATACCTACAAACTGATCTTGGAGCGAAAATTTTGATTCAAAAAATCAATCTATTCTTTTCTTCTTGGAGCAATTTTCAAAAAACCAACATATGAGAAAACCTCCAATAGAACCAGAGCCTATGCACTCTTGCAAACTAAGCCAAGAGGCATTCAATAGGAACCAAGCATGTAAGGATCGAGCCTACAACACAATTTTTTGAAAATGGTTCTTGGAGAGAAAAGTTTCAACATCAACGATTGCCCATTCAAAAAGATAATTGAAATTATTATTGTTGAGAACAATTACCCTATGTGTCAAAACCCCAAATTTTCCGAAAAAAAAATAAATATATATTTTTTAAAAACATATTATTTTTCACAAATGCAGTCAACTAATTATGTAATTAGTTATATGTTACTGAATTCATTATCTGAATTATCTAATTGGTTATGTTTATCTTATAGAACAGTTCTTTTTAGTTTACTGACTTGTTTTCTCTTTGCAACCACAAGGTGGAATTGTCATGGAATTCTAGGTTTACTTAGCTTTTGAGCTAATGCTAAAAGTTTTCCTGTTCTTACATACTACAGGTAAGAAGTTCGGTGCTGCTTGCCATTAATTCTAAAGAATTCAGATATAAGTTCGTCGCATAAAATAACTCAGTAAAGAATATAAATGCTAAACAATTTCCAACGCTGATTGAGGTAAACTCATTAAACTGTCCTTCTTTCTAGTAGATGTAAATTTATAGTTCTTAATGATTACTGAACTATTTGATTTCTATCAGAGTCATCAAGTGTAAAAAAAATGCCTTAACTATTTCTTTACAAGCAGAGTAAGAATGGCAGAGTTTAAAATCAATGGTTTAATTTCAATTTAGTACGATACATTTGCATCATGATAATTTATAGCCTGACTTTTATGTTGATGGATCTCAAGTCAAAGAGATTTGTGGCTTAACCTTTGTCATGTTACAATCTACTGGTTAAGAACATTTATTTAAGCAATACATTCACCACACAAACGTTATTATTTTCTTTTGTATCTTATTACCAAACTTTACTAGTTTAACAAAATAAAATATAAACAAGGCCTTTGGAGTTAATATTAACAACATAATAGTTGTCATAACTTGATTCTATAAATCTTCTTTATATCAACCAATAGTATACTTATAAAACAATGTTACAAACTCTATGTAACTATTTGACAAAATAATATTTGCTTGTGAGTAAGTTCTCATTAAGAGAATAAATGTTACTTCCCTCTTTTTATAGTATACTTTACAAAACTCTTATTAATTTTGTGATTCTAATGTTTGATGGAAAAAAAATATTACGTAGCATAGAAAAAGGGGTATGCAAAGGGCCATGCCAAGATGAACAAGGGTTTAAACTTGTTTTAAGTTCTAATAATTCTAATACATAGCCATGTTTGAATTAATGAAAGGGTCATGGTAAAGACCGTGCCCATGAAAGGTTTATAGTCTAACTTAAAGCCTTATAACATTTGATTTCATACAATCCAATCTTGTAGAAATGTTATGTCAAAAATTTATTACTCTTGCTAGATTATATGCTTTTAATTACCCATATAGAGGTCTACTAGATTGGCATTCACCAACCTTACTTCTAGAACTCTCTTAAAATATTATAAGGGTATTAAGGGTATAATCTTTTGATCTAAGGATCGTCAAGTGATAAGATGATATATTAAAAAGTACTAGGTCGTAAAGTTGACCACGCTTATGATAAACATAAGGATGAATCTTGGTTTACGTTATGTGATCGATGGTATACCATAAGTAAATTATTGGGTTGAAAGTCCTCTACGCTGTTGATAAACTTGTAATAGTTTACATCGTAATGATTTTTTTATTCTCGTGCAACGTAATGTAGGTTGACTTGGGAGCAAAAGACTATAGTGGAACCTTCGTAATCAGCATGAATGATTGTATCATCGCCTTTGGTGATTTCTTGTCGAGAACATTGGAAAATACCCACTGCATGTAAAATAATTTATCTGGAGACGTGGCTTCACCGTGGCCAAGCGTTGTGAGGTTATAAGGCAACATCGAACCCTAGCTGGGCATTCTCCCCGTCTCCTTCGGGCCCTCTGGCCGCTCTGCTACCGTGCTTCTTGTCTGCACTTGTCCCTTGCCTTCGAGGTCGACAGTCTCCCTGCTTGTTGTATTTCCTCGAAGCTCATCCTAAATGCGTGTTGTTTCTCCTCGAAGCTCCTCCCGAATGCTTGACAGAGGGTGCTGTCACAAAAACGGGTTGTTACTTGGGTTTTGGTTTGTGATACTTTCCTAGGGTTTACTCCGTCGCAGCTCCATTCTGAATCTTTCGACTGCAAGGGATTTTCTCCCTTCTTGGCCTAGTATTGAGAGTATTGGCCTTGCATTTCAGAGTTGTTGGGCGTAGGGTTTCACCGTATAATAGTTCCTTTTTGTTTTGTTGGGATATACAACGACGACCCGGGTGAAAAAATTGCTTACTGTGTTAGCTGCTTCTATACTTAGTCGCTGTTGATCGTTTAGGGTGACAGCAAACTCTTTCTCTCTTGCCGCAGATAAAGGGTTTCCTTTTCCTCGCGCTAGTGGTTGTCCTTCTGATTATGGGTGGTCGTGCTTCTGTAAATTTCTAGGTAAGCATCCTTTTAATTCGAAAATCACTATTATTGCCGTTTATTTTTAATACACAACTATATACTTTGTAAACAAGTTCAACATTCTCGTTCTCTTTGTTTTGCAGGTAACGACTTGTCTCCCTCTGTGGTTCGTGCGAGGCTGCAGCTGCAGATGCTGGTTAACGGTAAGCCTGGTTTAACCATGGCATTTTCCTCCTTGTTGGTCCCTTGGGGACAGTCGTGGGTTGGTCTTCATGGCTTGTAACCCTTGCAGTTTTGGTTGAACATGTTACTTGGTTTGTTGTTTTTAGAGCATGATAAGACCCTTGCGTTAAGCGAGGTTCTCCGGCTCCGGCCGTAACTGTAAAAGTTGATTTTTATTATGGTTACAGTGTATAATGTATAATGAACAGAAGGCTGTTATGCCATCCTCTTGTTTACTTGTAGAAGGCGAGGGCTTTGGAAAGTCTTCAGACTCTTTGTTTAACTTTGTTGTACATTTTGATGTTAGTAGGGTTCGACCCTAACTCGAAATTATATAAAAGTATTTACAGTTATCTCTCTAAATGAATATCTTTTATTTACTGTACAGTACTGAATTTTTATTTGTTTTACTGGCGTCATTATTTAAGCTCGGCATAATGAGCATATCTAGTCTGTCACTTAGATTTTTGTAATTTAATATATCTGAATTACACTCTGTAAATTATTTAATACTATTAGTTACTAGGGTTTTTTCTGTACATTGCTTATTTATTGATTTCCCTAATTATAACAAGAATTTTAATGTTGTCGTATAATTTATGCCCTTCGGAAGGGAAGGTCTTCATAATTTTAATGAAGTTTTCATGTAACTGTTAGTTACCATTGAGTACAAAAATTATACTTTAATTCTGATTTACAATAATGAGTTAAGAACATTACTGTAATTACATAATAATACTATTCTTATAAAGTATCTAATAGGAAGATATAATATTGTTGATTATAATAAAGATGTTATATTACTTGTGAGTACTATTGATCCTATTGTTATTTATACTTAGTTTATCTTGTAAGTGTATAGAGAGATTGTATTTTGTTCTTTGTTTATTTATAATCATAAAATAAGATAGTCTGTTGTTATTGTGTTCTTATACTTACAGTACTAAATACTTTATAGAAGTATTCTCTGTATTCTATCTTGTTTTGTTTATGTTACAAGTTAATATTTATAAAATAAACATAAAAGAACTAACTATGTCCTATATTGTTAACATCTTAAAAAGTATAGGTTGGCAGTTGTATATTTTTGTTTATGTTTAGCTAGATAGAACATAAATGAATAAATAACTTACATTACTATCCATAATTAAATTATGAAATCAACTAGATTATCTGTAGAAATAAAATCAAGATTCTAGCTATTCTTCTTTCAATTTGATTATTATACATGCAATAGTTAGTTAGCCTATACTGGAAAGAAGTAAACTGTAAAGTTGTAAAGCATTTTTGTTTAGCTTTACCCTACTCTAGTTTAACTATTATACTCTTTTCTTGAATTCAAATAAGCCTTAAGATTTCTGAAGGTAAATACTGTATCAGGAACTGTTTTATCTACCCATACATACTCTTCAGTAAATAATATAGCTTCTTGCTCTGCTTCTAATAAACCGACAGTCTCAGTCCAGTTTTAACACTACTCCTGGTACAAAAGATATCTCTTCTGATTTACAAAATAAAAGAAAATAATTTATAATTCCATTAACATTCTATTCTGTATTTCCATCATACTATCTTTATTTATAATTTCACCCCTGTGCTGGAGTACGGTCTGGTCACTCCAGATGTGGGAAAACACAGGTGGGGTTTTTGTTTTTCATCCAAAGATTCTATTACTAAACAAACTAAAAACAATTTCATTACTAAACCATCTAAATCTTTACATCATAAGCTACAATCATGACATTCAATCGTACACAGATATTAAAAACAAAGATTTTTAGATGGCAGAACCTGTTCTTCGGCTTGGACGACAACAACAATGGGAGGCCGTTCCTCCCAACCAACTCCTGGAGAGCGCTCAAATAGTGACTCCTCAGGACCCCCGAGCTTGCTCTGGTCTCCCTGGCTGGAACTAGGTGCAGCAATAATCAAGTACCAGTCTTCAGACTCAATACCAATTCTGAACTTATCAGTAAATTCTCTCAGCTAGCAAGCTGTATCAGACCAAGTTACTGTAGATGATCTCTCAAAAACACCTTCCTTACAGTTTCCCCTTTTCCCCAATGAATTCCTTGAAGTGCATTCCTCCTGAATGATCCTTCTCCTGGAAAATATCTGAGCAACCTCAGCTCTATTCATTGGGTACTTTTAAAAGATTGCCTAGGTCTTTTTGGGTTAGTTGTCATTTATTGAGCCACCTGCTCTGATCCCACTTTCTTGGGGGATCATGACCCCAAATGTAGGAAAGTTGCCACCTACAACATAGGAAGTGTTTGAGGATGCTGCCACTTGTCTTTTGCTCTCCACCTAGTTCCTTCCACCAGTTTGACCAGTAACACTCTTATTAACAGCTCTCCCAAGCTGTTGTCTCCACTTTTTATTTATTATTAATAAAATATTCATTATTACATTCCACTTCTTTTGACTCTGCTGAGTCATCAGTTCCTACTTAGCATTAAATTTAACATAATGTCTCAGGAAATCAAATTAAAACCATTAACATTATTTTACAAAATTGGGGTATGTGACATACACACCCCCTTAAAATGTAACATCGTCCTCGATGTTACTTATTCTTCATCCTCTGCAGTCTCCTGGAACAGATTCGGGTATGCCTCCCGCATCTTACTTTCCAGTTCCCAGGTAGCCTCTTCAGGACTAAGGTGCTTCCATTGCACCTTCACCTGTCCAATGGTGCGGTTCCGCAGAGTAATTTCCCTCCTCCCGAGGATACAGTCCGGTTCCATTAGAATTTCTCCTTCTGGTTCCACCTGTACAACATTCCAATCAACCATATGAGTAGCATCATGAACATCAGTTCCTACTTAGCATTAAATTTAACATAATGTCTCAGGAAATCAAATTAAAACCATTAACATTATTTTACAAAATTGGGGTATGTGACACTATGTATCTCAAAATAGTTATGTATGCACATTTTTATAAATTTGCGTGGAAGTAAGTGCATTTGCTAAGTTGATAAGTAGTTACACAAGAAACATGGTTATGAGAGCTCCATTGAATGGAAAGGGATTTGTTAGATGAGAAACAATGACAAAAATTTGGAATGGACCAAGGCCTCTTCTTTCTTCCTTCATATAAGATGGGGATTTTCCTTCAATCTTTTGCACATTTCAAAGGTACATTCCTAGGAGATGTGAAGATCCTTAAAGGAAGGCACTCGAAGTATTGCAATGAAGGTCAAACCTTGTTGTTCAATCGTATTAATGTCTTTTGTAACTTTTGGTATTGTTTTACCTTGAGATTTATGTATTGTTAATTCCCATGCCATTTTAAGTGGAACCTAACTACACCCCGCTTTTGTATAGGTGGAATTGGTAGAAAAGTAGGATTGTTGGGAACCCATGGAGGGCTAGTGTGCTTTGTAAAGTTAACTACTAATAGTTGTGGAGCTTTATGGTTTTCTTTGTATGATATGGTAATAATTTGATTAAGCAATCAATTAGGAAGGTTGTCTACAACCCATAAGTTAGATGTTAAAATAACTTTCTACCAAGGTAGAGCAAGAATTGAGGCTTCCATTTTTCATCTTTGATTGTACAAAGAACATGGTTTTCGATGTGCTCAACATTTGAGAGTGTTACTGGAATGTTTTAAAATTTCAACATGTGTCAATTATGAAGGACGACTAATTTGTTGGTTGCAAATAATGCTATAAAGCATGGAAAGTAGACATAATGAGAAAGGAAGGAGTTTTTCCTCCACCTATGAATATTCCAATCCTTAAAAGAAGGTCACACATTTATGATGTCGTGAAGGATGATACTAAAGGAGACATGTAACGGGTCACCCCATTGTTGTCATAATATAGTTTATAGAGTGACCATTGTGGTAAAGTTGCACCAAAGTGTGGTTCCATGGGATGCTTGTGCATCTAGTGGAATCCCATTCGCAAATGGTAATCAAGTGAGGTCTATGATAAGAATATTATAGCAACTCCCAAAAAGGGTGTTTTTATGTTGAAGGAATGCTTCTTAAAGATGCTCATCAATCATGTGGTTCAAAAGTGTTGCCCTAGGAAGCTCATTTCGTTAACGAGATGTATCCAATATGACTAAGGTTTTCTTGGAGGCTTAAAAGCAAGTTTCCTTCTAAAGGTAGGGATTCTTTTAAAGGAATGAAAAGGGTGAAATGGAATGTCGACTGTTAGATGTTGAATGTTGTGACACTAGTCGAATCCAACATTAGCAGTGGGTTTTGAATGAATTTTGTGGTCGAGCAAAGTGTTTCTTTAATGCATCTAATCAAGTATAATTTTCCAATACCCATGATGCCATATATGATCGTACGTAGTGCAGGGTTATTATCTTTGTGTATGCAGTGATTTGAGACAATGGAGACAACTTTGATTTGGTTGGGGGATAATGTTTTAGAAGTGGCTGTATTGGAATATGATGGTTGTGGAAATTTGTGGTCTAGGTGATTATCTTCTATGTAGTGCATGCTTATTTCTTACAAGTTAAAGGGGATAGATGTATCATTCAAATTCCAATTATTCTCAAAGTCACAATGACCTAGCATGTCAATGTCACTTATTTGGATGTAGTTCGTAGGGTGGAGTTAGGAGAGCATTTCCCATTCATCCAACTGCATGGGGTGCTAGGTTTTAATTTCATCTCCAACAATATTTTCTTGTGCAATCGGTAGAGGTTCAAAGTGTTTGTGGTCAACATGTCAAATACCGTATTTGTTTTTTATTTGTTCCCAATTTGAATTAATCTTTTTTAATTGGAAATGGATATGTTTGATGGGACATTACTTAAAGTTTTGTATAGCATGATTTCACTCCTACATAAATATATGTATGAGGATGCATCTATGGCAGGCATTATAAAATTTCGTGGTAGGAGACATACAATAGCCTTGTGATCTCTTAATTTCCACTTTTGTTGTCTTTCGACGAGCATCATATGACTAAGATATTGCAACATCCATAAGAGGTGTGAATTGCAGTAGGTACAATCACAAAATGTATGTATTAATAAAGTTTGTTGTTGGAAAGGATGTGTTATTGTCTAGTGTGAGATGCTTATAAAATTTTCAACTAACATTCAAGGAGAAGAATTGGAGACTACAAATTATGAGTGGTGATTTTTGCAGTATATGGCATGTTTATTCTAATCATGTGTCAATGTCTACGAGTGTTTGTGTAAGGAATTTTCTGGAAACAACTATTGAAGGATAAAAAAAGGTGTATCATGGACTATTCTTCAAAGCATATGGTGAAATATTTCTTATTTTGTTATGTTTTGGATCCATACTTTGCAATGCACCATTGAACTATATGGAGGGAGAGCATTGGTTGGGAATCAACATTCCCATGATAAATTTTCCTTTCTTTTTCAAGTAAGTTCTTTATATGCATTTTGTGTGTCATTCAATGTAGTTGGCTAGTTTTCCATGGTCGTGACTTGGATCGATTTTGAATGTGCTGGAAACATAATCCTTTTTTATTTAGTAAATTGTACTTAATTAACCTTGGTGAATCTAAAGAGTCACCTTGGAGTCCAAGAGACAACTTGGAAGACGAAACCAATCATCACTTGTGTTGTATTTATATGTATATTTTCTTAATGGAAAATAGAACATCTAGGCTTATCATGTATTGGGTGATCCAACAATGGTATCAAAGAAAGGTGAATTCCTTTTGGCCTACTCTTGCCTTGTCGTGCCTTGCATGCTTATATAGATATTTATACATCGCTTATGTTATATTTTTTTGCGTCTACATGATAAATTTTGTATCACAATGTAGCATTTAACATACTTTGTACACGAGAAAGCAAAACACAACAATAGTTGTTGTTGTTGCTTATGGGGTTAAAAGAGTAAAGAAGGTGATGATGAATATATTCAATATGAGAGGGTGTTTCCTTGCGCAATATGGGGTTGCAAATTCCTATTTCACTTACAAGAGAAAGCATATAATGTCCATCTATCACATGATTGCATAGAATCTTGTTGTTCAGAGCATTATCGGCATACTGGACAAAGCACAAAACTTGAAATTGCAACCCTACCCATTATATTCTCGAGCCTTTGCTCACAACCGTAAGAGGAAGTCATTTTGCCACACTGTGAAATTGCAATAGATTAATATTTGAGGCAAGTCTTGGATAATATGGAAATGTTATGTTTGTTAAAATACCTTTTGGTAAAGGTTGTGGATTTATCCATTTTGGCAACAAGGATTGTGCCAAGGAATCATTACAAAGGCTCCATGGTACAATTATTTGTTAGAAAGCTATTCACCTTTCTTGGGTTCAAAAAAATACAACAAGAAGCAACCTCAATCTAATTCAAATTAACGGAATGATGCTTAGTATGGGAAAGGATACAAAATTTATGGTTATGCTCCTCCACCTCAAGATCCTACAATGTATGCCTATAATGGCTACCTAGTATATGGGAATTATAATCAACATGTATAACAAGGTCTTTGCTAGTTTTGTAAGCACATGAATATTCTGGTGCAATATACCCAATTTTGACATTCAAAACTGCCTCTTTGATACATCTTTCAATTGGAGACACAACCATGCACTTTTCCCATCACATCGAAGAAATTTTTTCTACTTCTCATCTTTTACCTAATAAGGGGAAATCATGGATTAACAATAAGATTCAAGTGAAGCCCTATCAATCTGATAGATTGGTTCGACAAGCAAATATCTACACTACAAAAACAAGTGGACCTTAACCACGGTCAAAGCCAGAGCTAGGATAAAACAAAGAGTTATTGTTATAAGACAAAGTTAGATCCATGTTCTGTAGCACCCATTGGTTTGTGGTCATCCTAAAAACACCTGTTGATTCATGGTTATCCCAATACCACCCATTTAGTAAAAGACACTAGCTTATACTAGACATCACTTTAGGGTGATCCTTAAACCTCCACTTTCTAGAGGGAACTGTTGAGCGTTGGAGCCAAGTTCCAAATGGAACTACTGATCCAAAGCCTAAGTAAGAGCTAATTTCTAGAGGCAACCGTTGAGCCGAAACCGGAGTTAGCGCCAAGTTATAGTTATTTTTATCAACTTAAAACCATCATTTAGTAGAAGGCATCAACCTGTATTTCTTCTACTAACCTGTTTGGTTTGTGGTTATCCAAAACCATCGAGATTTTGGGCATCCTAAAACCATCAATTTACAGAGCACTTCATTCTTACACTTAGTACAAGACTTTGTATTTTGTTAGATTACTTGACACATGGCCACATTGTCGAGTAGGAGATGTTCAGCCTTTGGTAGTTGTTCACTTCCAATTTTTAACTCTCTTTCAAAATATTTTTTACTCAAGGCAAGGGGGGGGATGTTAGAAACCTAATTATTGTGGATTTCATAAATTGTACTTAGTTCTCATTATTGAATATAAAGAGTCACCTTGAATTCCAAGAGACAACTTGGAATACAAAACCAAGCATCACACTTATCCTATATTATGTGTTCTCAATGGAAAATAGAACATTCACGCTTAATATATATTAGGTTTTTCAACAAAATGTCTTCAATGCCTAATATGCAAGGACCATGAAGAATAGAGCATGGAATGAAGAAATTCCTATGATGGGAATCTTATGGCTTCTAAGTTGTGATATACTAATTTAATTGTTCCTTAGCTTTTGCAATATCAATTCCATTATCCCAAATGACCTTGTCCATATGAAGCGTATATCCCAACCATATGAAACCATGAATATGCATGCATCCTCTAAGTTGCTATTCATACATGTCAAAGCAAGTATTTGTAGGAAATAGTGGTTTACATTAAATTTGTTATATAAATGATATTGCTAGAAGGGTTAGGGAACGGACATGTACTGATAGTCTTGTGCATGGAGTTGTTTCACCAATAACTTGTCGTGAAATATTATGAACCTATGTTGCATGTAACAATTCAAGATGTGGGTTGGAGCTAATATCTCAATTCCACCAATGTTGTTGCTTGTTGACATAAGAGGGTAGGTTTTCGAGCATGGCTTCATGTAGGAAAAGCCACTCCGGGCCATCTGTACTCAATGTAAATAAAAATGTAAGACAATCAAGCTACAAATCATATATGTTATTTTGTTCATGGATTTGTGCCAAAGATATCTTGTTCCACAAATATATGCCTCTAAACACATCAGTTGTTTTGCAATATTGTCCCTTGGGCAACATTCCAATAAGATGTACATATCAATGATTATTGTAAGGACTTTGTATTTGATGTTTTTCTTGATAAAGACAAAATTTGTTTCCTAATTACGGTGGCACATCATGAGATTATACATGTAGTAATAGAATATTGGGTGTCATCCAAATTTTTTTCCATGGTACCTTAATTGGCTTCAAGACAAGAAGGCTTCAAGATAAGATAAAATGAACTAATTTTATTAATTTGTAACTGCTCGACGATGACCAAAATAAGTCAACTAGACTAAAACAAAAGTACAATCCAAAAAAGCATATGTATGACTACCTAAGGCTACTCTAAAAACATAAAAGTAAAGTAACTAATTCATTATCCAAAAAGATACGCGAGAAGAGCACGTATGAGCTAGCAAAAGACAGGTACTATTGAAGAAAAAGAGGGAGTCAAACCTAGACATAACAACACAAACCTAACTCAATGTTTGCATCTTAAATGGAAATATGGGTAGGGGTTAAGGGAGAGATGCTATCGCAACTAGTGGATGAGATAGGATCTATGGAAACCCAAGTAATGTCATTCAAACAGGCTAGAGATGACCTTGAATCCCCCCTAACACTCAAAATGATCTTGAAAAAGCTCGTGATGGAACTTTGGAGGGTTGTACTATATATTGTGTCTAGCTCTAGTGTATTGTAGATATTAATATAAGAAAATATCATGTTATTAATTTCCTAAGAATGGGCATTAAAGTAGGTCAAAGGGACAGTTGAGTACAAAATGATGTCCATACAAATTGGGGGCACTAAAATGATTCCTATGAAAAGCATGATGCAAAAGCTAAAGTATGAATCTAATCTAAATCCTAGAAATCCAACTCAAATGATGGAGAGTCGATTTAAGAAAGAGATATGCGAAGATAATGGATGTAGAATCTATCATACAAAAGGTACAAGCCTGACATGGTCTATTGAAACCATCCCTCCTAATAATCGAGGATGAATGGGCAAATATCAACATCTATGTATATCTAGAAAAATAACTAGAAGATGAGTCAATGGTGTAATATGTTGTTTCCTAGAGGAGGGGTCCCATTGTCATGATCACGACGATATAGTTTGAGTAGAAGTATGGGACCACAACTATGAATGTTGTTTGGGTCTCTTGGAAGTGAATGTGGTTCTCCTAGTCTATATAGATACAGAGTTGGAAACGAGACTTTAATAGATGTGAGCACCATGAAAAAGGAAGTGATATGCTAAGTTGAAGTTGGTATAAGATGTGAATGTGGCTATAGGATGAGGGAGTAGATGCATATGGTCTCTTGCAAGCATAAGGCTAAACGTCTATGGTTGGTGTACTTGAAAAAACTGGCTAGAGTCTAAAGCTCCTTACAAAGGAAGTGGAACAACTCTTGAATCTTGTAGTAAACAGGGTGGTGGAAAATGAAGTGCTACTCAGTATCAACCTCTCAAAGATGGTACACCTTGTATACCCTATCAAATCGATCAATCTGGTGATCCATCTCCACCCTAAGTTTATGTGATCCCACCTTGAACTAGCCTAGGGTGATACAAAGAGCGTACACCATGTTACCACTCAATTTGCACATGGATGATTGCAAAGAGGGAATATAACGAAGACCAAGAGACTTGCAGTTCTAAGGCTTATCCAAAGCACTCTTCTTATTCTTCCCATGGTCAAAATATAATATTTACAAAGTAACATGACACCTATATTAGATGTGTAAAATGACTAGCCCAACTATAACATTTATAATAAATGGTGCTCTGGAGTGTTTTCTTTTAGTTAGATAGATATAGACGCTTGTGATCTTCAAAGTTTACTCACTCAATCATGCCTCTAAAGCCATGATCCTTATTGCATCTTCCATACATTGGTGCTTTGAGTCCTTGGTTTATTTGTCGTGCATTACTTGTGTCACCATGATTTGTTTTATTTTAGATGTCAACTTAGGTCCCTTAAGGAGTAAATGTTGTAAAATTGTACTTAAATATTAAATGGGGTGTCAAATAACTAATAGACCCTTTTATCTACCTTCACCGGGCCTAACATGCATTCTCTAGAGAAAATACCTTGATTTTTACACTCTAGAGATACTTCTATGATTTATGGTGGTAGGTGAAAGGGAATATTCCCTTTTAGGTGGGTACTCTTTCTAGTCTAGGAGTTAACTACATAGGTGTCACATTAAGCTCCCATTTTACTCCAATTGTGGTTGGGATGTCCCCTACTTTCCTTCAAATGTGGCACATGATCTCCTAGTTAACCGTAGAGGTGGTGCCTTGAGCTCTAGTTACCTCCTAGAGGTGGCACTTAAGCTCATGCATGAAAGATGAAACTTGGAGGGACGCTTCCTCTCATTTTGCTATTTAAGCAAATGTGCACCCTCTCTTTTCTTTGTGGGTTGATGCTTGAGGCATTGAGCCTATTGTAATTTCTCTTAGAGAACAATTATTGTTGAATAAATAAAGACTTTGGAGGCCACATGTGGAACAAAGTCTTGATGGGTGGATGCTAACTTGTCTTTTTCTTGTAAGGTAACTAGTTTCTTTTACAATTCTAGATTATTTTCTCTCTTTGATAGGCCATTGAAAGGGTATTACTACCCAGGTATATGAGGTTAGTCTAAATATATGCTTGATTTGATCTCATTGTTAGTTTACTTGTAAGGTGGTTATTTTTAGTATATTTACCGTGTTGGATTTCATTATATTAACCCTTTCCATCTAAATTATACCAGGAGAGGAAAGAAGAGGAGAACCAATCTCCTTTACCAATGACTATTTGATTGTATATTCCTTATTCATTGAAAGGATTGAGGCTATCCCACAACCTCATTTCTTTATAGATATTTCAAGAAAACCCCTCTTAGTTGCTCCTTGGTGACTCCAGTGTCATGCTTGTTGACAACTCTCTTTCTCTTTCTCAATCTTCCAAAGTTAAAAGAAAACTCTTTCATTTACTTATGTGTTTCAAACTATTGCATATAAGAGAATATCATTTTAAATAGATTGCATATCATAGATATCTAATTAACATTTGAAAAATCATAATTTAGATCTATCTTTGAGAGAAGCTTTGAATTTGCATGCCAAACTTAGTCAATCACAATTTAGATTTTTCCTAAATTACTTATAAATCTATATGTTTTATAGTGTTAAAAAATACATTTACTTGTAGATTTGTAAGTGGAAAGATGGGTATCTCAACTAAGAATACTTGTAAGTTTTCCTATAATACATCCCTTGGATTTTCTATGATTTATGCTCACTTACTTTCACTGACAAAGTGCAAGTTTGGACAACCATTAGGCAACTTACATGTGGCATTTTAGTCTCAGGAAAAAAGGCGATCAAGCTATCCATCTGCCAAGATTTCTCTTTTATTTTTTCAACCTTTTTCTTCTTTAATTATAAGCTTGTCTATTATCCTAAATTAGAAAACAACAAGCATTTATTAAAGGATCCTAAAAAGGCACTGTAAATTATAAGAAAAAGTGGTTTTCACCACTAGTCTCGTTATAGTCTGCTCTTTTATTTTTTGTACTTTACTTTCAATAACATAGATTAGCTAGTTTAAGATTCAATTTATCAATTTGTCCATCACTCAACCATATTGGACGTCACTTTATTAAATTAATAACTTAACTTAGGTATCTAAAAAAAATCTCACAAAGGGACTCAATCTATACACCCTCACTACAATTGAGGCGTATTTTGGATTTGAAGGTTCATGAGTCTAACTAAATCTTGGCTTGGTACTTGTCTGGCATTGACGATTCTTTGACTTGCTTGTGAAGCATAAATACCTCCTTTTGTTCAATGTTCAAACTTACATTTTTCTAACTATTCTTTCAACAATATAGATTAGACACTCATCACCCTTTTCATAGTTATATTTTTCTCTTTTTTGTCCATTACTTACGTGGATGTCAACAATCTAGTCTAGGTTTCTAATAACTACAATTTCACTAAATCTAATTAGATAAAATGAACTACAAAGCACTTATTTGATTTGGCATATCTCAATTCCTTTTTTTTATGTATTACGAGTGTTTTATGTTACAAGGTTTCATACATACAATTTATTTGATGATTACATATCGAAAGATTTTAGTTCTTTTTAGTATCTTGTAGCATGTATATGTTTCCAATTTAGGCACCGATCTTTTTGAATATTTTACTTGTAGGAATCCTCATATGCTTGTGAAGTTGTACATCTAAGCTCTTGTGCCATTGCTATATCTAGAGTAGAAACGATTTGTGTGCTTTATTTCCAAAATAGGTTGTTGCACTTACATTAACTCCTATAGTTTACTCATCCTTAGTTTATTTTATTAAGTTCTTACCCCTTGGCTTTGTTTAGGAGTTGGCCTAAATAGAGGGGTTGATTGTTGTCGTGATAGTTGCACCCAACCCAAAATTTCCCCCAAGGTTGTGCCCAATGAGTTGAGATTTTTCTCACCTAGGTGTGGATTAAGCAACGACACACCCAATAATGGAGTGTGTAGGGGGATGAACAATGAGCTCATCCCTCATATTCATGAAATGCTTGACATAGAAGGACAACATCAAATGTAATCAGCCCCAAGGGTTTATCCAAGTGACATGTAGATATCATCTCGAATGATCTTGTTCATCTCTGTAGTGGATGTAACAGGTGGCTAGGTGCATCTAAGGAGTATCTAAATAAGGAAATTTGATCCATCACAATACTAACAAACTCTAAAAGATCTAATACACCCACATACCAACACCAAGTGTAGCTTAAAGGCCTGGCTTAGGCAGTGGACTATGATGAACAATAGGCCAAGTATGGATACTGGTCCCCTCCCTTTATCAAGTCAGTGGTGTTTATTTTCACTTAGAATATGCTTGCTAACAACTGATATGCCACATGGAGTTTCTCGATAACGTGTGCACTATTCTCGATTGCTCAAAGTCTCCAATTGTTACATATATTTTAGTTTGTGGACTATTCTCCCTAACCTTATATGTTTAATAGCATTTCAACCTTATTACTAACTAGTTTTGTCATAGGGGAGTGATCTTAGAGGTGGGATTATCTTTCTTCAAGAGAGAGTTGGAAGGTTTTGGTTTGAGCTCGTTTCTGATAACGACAATGAATTATTCGCTTAGACATTGTTCTTTGCTCCTCTAGGTAGGAATTAGTTGGCTACATTTTACATTTTGCATTCTCTTATATTTCATTCCTCATATTCACCCATCTTGATATATATTATATTTGCATTTACATTCATTAGTTAGATGAGTTTAGATCGATTATAAAGAGAATTAAAGAATATCTAATCTGACATACAACAGTTGTGCCATAACCAAAAACCTTCTTATTCAACCGAGAAAGGTCTAATTAGGCCCTCTCATCGAGTAATCATGTGTGGTTGGTAAGGGTCATTTGCATGTGTTAGTAAGTAGCTCAAACCTGATGAGTTTCAATGGATCACATAACTGGCAATATTTGGTCATATAGGGTTTCCTATCAGTTGAGAGAATTTTTATAACTTATGATTTATAAAGCTTGCCCACCGAGTTCAGTTTTTTGAGTTCGAATTTACAAATGAATGTGCCTACAATGTAGCATGCCAAAGACAATTAAGCATATATTTTGGGAGTACTTTTTTGCTAAGTTAAGTTGGAATTGTGTCTATCCTAAATTCAATTTACTCCCATCATCACTTGGAGAACCACTATTCTTGGAAATTGGAGAACATTAGTTTTGAGCCATTGTGTTTCTCTATGGCAATGTGTCAAAACCATGACTTTATATGCTTTGTGGTGTATTTGTAGTAAATTTGTATTAGAGGGTGTGCTTGGGCTTATTGATTCACTTGTGAATATTATTTTTGATGATTTGTCTACCGAAGTCAAAACAAAATAATATTTTTTTTATGAAAAGATGCTAAGGAATGCTCTATCAACTCTTAGTGTAACCTATTTACTACTTTGGTGGCAGTGAGGTGAGTGAGTTTCTCTTTTTTATCGATATTTTTTGTCAAGATGTGGCATAGTAGTTGGGATGGGGTGTCACAATGCAAACAAGCCAGGTTCAAAGCTTGGTGAAGGTAGAACCCTTTTTTGTACATATAAGGGAAGGTGTTTGACCTATTAGAGTTGGTTTCCCAAGTTTGACCAGTTTCATTTGCAACAATAATTTAAATATATAAATTATTAAAGAAAATGTTAAACCCAAGGGTTAACTCAATTTGCAGATGCTTTTATTCTAACTTCACAAAAGTATTGGGGTCAAATCTCATTGGGTCCTTTGGGTTACCAACTACATATGCAATAGGCAATCGATTCGTATGGGGATGACTACTAAGGGATGGCATGGTAGCAAAACCTATGCTCTTCACTTAAATGTATAAGGGTGAGGTGAGATTATTTTATGGGAAAAAACGATTAATAACACATATACCCAGAAATATTTAAAAGCTAATAATAAAAGTTCCCACCTTAAAGTCAAGTAATTTAAAATACTTGAGTAGCTAAATATGATAATTCACAAAGTTATGTCATTTTAAAATTATTTTATAATTATTCTAATTTCTTTGAAAACTTGAAGTTTCTTTGAAATATTGATCAATATTCTTAGTTTCTTCCCAACTAAAATGCATCAGTTTCTAGTATTGCAAAAGGTTATTGCTATCATCAATAATAATAATTTATTTTGGTATTGATATCCAAAACCTAGAAGCCATATTGGCATCCAAACCTATAGAGGAGACCTTGTAGCGTGACAATTTGACTATTTAGTCTACAAATGGGTAGATTCTGCATGATTAGATTTATTTGAGCATATGATGGAAAACAATATTTAGCTTCTTGTACGCCATTTAATACAGAGGCAGTAGGCTTGATGCCCGTTAGATCTAGAAACCATTTAATGTGGCAGCAGCAGGCTTGATGGCGGTTAAATCTCTAGCAGCTGGAACTCAAGATCCAACAAATATCAAGCCTACTGCCACTTAATTAAATGGCCTACAACAACCTGAATATTACTTGCCACATCTCCAAACCAAAAAAAAAAAAAGATTTTTAACCATTGAAGTTGTCCTATGTTTCCAGGCCTAACTTATAATGACTTGAAAGAAGTTAAAAAGTAAATGTAAGATGCTTAATTCAACTCTTCCATGGTGCTTTTATAGTACATGATATCTCCTTTATTTTTATCGTCTGTAATGCACGCTGAAGATGTCGAAGGAGGAGCTGCATAGCAGCACTACCTTTTCTAAGAAGAACAACCGAGTGAATTGTCATCGTCGTCTTATTGTTAAAAAAATGATTTTACCATAAATAGACAAAAAGTAGAGTGCTTCAAAACAACAACCGTGTCTCCATAGCCTATACAACTCTAGATTCTGAGCTGCAGAAAGTTGATAATGCCCACTGTACAAAGGTGTTTTCTATAAATAAACTATTGGTGGGAATTAGCTTAAATGTTGCCAATTCTTTCAGATAACATTGTGGAATTCACTTTCCATAAACCATCCGTCAATACTCCAACCTTTGACGTCACTATGCATCTATTTTGCTAAAATGTGGTTCAACTCAAGCCAAACTTTGGAATATTACTATGAAATTTAGCATATAATTCAACACAAATGAAACACAGGCACCCAATGTGTAATGATGGTTGTATACATTTATCCACTCACTTTGTCTACAATACCTCGCTCATGTGTACTTTATGTTTCTGGGACTGTGAAAAAATAATTTTCACAAATAATTTTTTTTGTAACTCAAATGGGTACTTTTTTTTATTTTTCACCAATATTAAACAAATAATAAATGAGGTGATAAAAAATCTTATAGTGGTAGTTTTTAATTTAATAATCTAATTTTAAGGTATTGTGAAATAAGAAGTCCTCAAGATCTGACACCAAGTACTTTGTTGAATGTCTATCAATGCACGTCTCTTCCAATATCTCTAAAGAATGGATAAAAATATAAGATGTTCAATGTTAGATATAGGGGTATATAATAACTTCTCAAAAAGAATAAGCATTCTTATTATGTCCTAAGATATATATAGCGGTCGCTCCACAACATCATTGTACCTGTATTGGTTGTGATTTTTTGCTATACCCTAGCTTGAACTTTGGCATTGGATTCGGGTTTCAGTTTTCGTGGTATTTGTTCAATTTTTCCTGCAAGCAAATAGCATTGCAAAGGCTGATGGCAACCTTGCGTTTTAGTGTGGGGAATTTTTCCTACCAGGTGTCCCCATAAACATAATCCGTTGTAAATGGTTATGTCCTAGGGTTTTTTTTGCCTATGGTTCTATAGGAGTGTTTTGTACCAAGGTATTGTTTAAGGGTTCAAGTTCAATGTTTGTAGTAGCATTTTGGTTATAGGCATTAAGTATAGGTTGGACTGGTTTTAATGTGTTTTTTAGGGTTCATGAGACTTTGAAAATGCCTGGAATTAATGCAGAATGTGGTTCTGGGAGTTGTTACTTTAATAGTTTGGTTGGAGAAGCGACGATGTGAGTGTGCATTCTAGGTTTTGCATCCATCGATTATGTGGTTGTGGTTCTTAGTGGTTTTTGGTCCCTATTGTGTTGACTCTTCGCGGAGTGGTTGTGCTTTGGTGATGTTGCAGTTTTTGCTTCGGCTCCTAGTGTGCGAGGAGTGAATAGAATTTTCTCTTGTCATTTTCACTTCTAACAGGGACATTTGGAAGGTAAGTTTTTGTGTCTATGTTGTCTTCTCTCCCTATTCTTTAGCTTCATTATTTATTTCATAAGGAATTGTTTAAGTTGGGTTTTTTCCTCTTGTAGGTTTTGTTGGTGCGTAATGTGTTGGATGGTGTTTGTCAGTGTAGTGGGATTGGATCATGTGGTTTTTGGGGACTGTTGTTTCACTAGGTACAATGCTCATGATCTTTATTTTTTATTGTGTCGAGCATTTCCTTGGCATGCATTGGTTAGGGTTTTCATTTTATGATTTTTGAGATGGTTTGGCCTTTGTTTCTTGGTTGTGCCGAGTGTTTCCTTAGCGTGGATTGGTTAGGGTTTCGACAGGCCTTTGTTACCATCCATTTTGGAAGATTGCGGCATGTTCAAGGGCCTCGTTGTCTGTTTCTATTTGTGCTTAGAGTTTTCATTGGATTTTCTATGATTGATATGAACTTATCATTTACGACGGTCAATATTTTCTTTCTGCTAAGGGTTTCCTTAGGATTGCTATGGTCCATTTTTTAAGGTTGAGGCATGCAAATGATATGTGTGGAATGACATTTAAAGTGAGAACACATACAATATTTCCTAGTTTTCTATTTTGTGGTTATTGGAGGAACAATATACCTTATTCATTGATAATGGGTTCTATGTTGTATTATTTTTGTGTGTTCCTTGGGAGATTGCATGTGCGTGTTTTGCAACAGGTATAATTGTTTTAAAGGAAAATTATTGCGTGTAAAATAATTTAGGATCACTGGCTAAAACCGTTTCCTCCTTCGAATTGATGAAATTTTTTTAACCCTCTTGCATAAAATCCAATTTCAATTAACGAAATGCGTAAAGGCGGCGTGTTAAGATAGTGTAGAATCATGTTTTTTTTTCAAAATTGACCAAAGGCTTGGTAAGGCTCGGAGTAAGTGGAGGTGGCCTTGTTTGAAAATTGTCTAGAAGGGGAACTAGGGGAGCTAGATTTCTGACCTATATTAAAAGAAAAACATTGTCTTTGTGTTCCTTGCACAACATATAGATTCTTGAGCTTGCCAAGATTAGTTTTAAATATTGTTTGAAGCAAGGATATTGATTCATATAAAAACATGAAAAAAATTAATGTTTTAAATGGTCATTTAACTTTGACACCTTTCTTGACCACAAATGGTCATATCTCTCATCACTAGGAGGAAAATCAATTGTGTATACTTTCTTAGAGTTTACAACAACCTCCCAATGGATTGTCTCTTTAAACGAAGGTATTGAATGAATTCCTTATCTTTATTTAAACATGAAAAAGAGCTTGGAGATATGCCTTTTACTAATTTTTGATCTCTTCTTGTAATCTTGGATTTGCATTTGATCCACAACTAGATCTTTATAAACTAAGGATGCTATAACTATGTGCACCCTTGTGAGACTAAATCCCAGTAAAATGGACCCATCAATGGATACAATTCCTCACATATCACTAGATTTCCTGCCGAAAGATATTGCAGAAGTATCCTTAGCAGACCAAAGATCGTCCTTCCAAAATGAATCATCTAGCTCTTCAATAATCCATATTCAAGACCCCAATCCTTCTTAGGATTGGCAGTTGCCTAGAATTCTACCTTCTGATGTGTATAAACTTAAGTGGTGGCAATATAGTTCAGCAACACAGATAAAAATCTCCTCTGTTGATATTTCATTTACTGATTCCGAAGAACCAGTACATATCAATCTAATTGACAAACAACAGATTGATTGGGCTATTAAAGCTGGTTTCAAATATGCGCACCTTGGTGCCATTAAATTAGGATTAGGACCTCTTGTTCGTCCCTATCTTCCTATTTCTTCCCTATGTGTTGCAGTCGACACTAGACATCACAATTTTGCCGATGCCATCATTGGCGGATTCACTACTCCCTTACACGATGGTCCTTCCTTTGGGACTATCTTCCCTAAATATTCGGTCAATCTTGACGACCCCCACATTTACGACCTGTTGAAAGCTTACATCCTATCCCAAGGATTTCATATGAGGCAAGGGTAAAAAATCATACAGTTAAAAGGAGCCGTTTGCATTCGTTTTGGTAATGACACCCTTCCTCCTCTCATATCTAAAGTCCATCAGAGCTCGTGCCTCCAAAGTGTGGTGGAATCCGATAAATCCTGCCAAGCCACCCCAGTCACATTTGAATGGACAGGAATTAACTACCCCCAGAAATGGGAAGTTAAATATTAGGAGTTACGAAATGCTGACTATTTACAACACTATCATGAGCAAACCACTAACCTTTGACCAACATACCAGTTCTTTCAAACTGTTATTGAAGAGCTAGATGATTCATTCTGGAAGGACGATCTTTAGTCTGCTAAGGATACTTGTGCATTATCTTTCTGCTGGTAGAATCTTCATCCACTCACAACCCACCTCCTAAAATCACTTTTGATATTAGAATGCCAGATGCTTCCAAAGCCCAAATCCTAAACTTCAGCTTGGCATTAATTCCATGAATAACCTTGTTTCACAAATGCCCGACCAACCTGTTCTGAATATCCAGTGCCAACCCCGGGATGACATTAAAACTGCAATCCAAATTTTGGGCCAATGGACATTGTATAAAAGAACCCAGAATGATACCCTCACATGACAGCAATTGGCTGGCCAGATCATAGTAGGCCTTTCAGGACTTGCTAATGAATGGTGGAGATGGCTTCCACAGGAAGCTAGGAACGAAATGCTGTCAGCAGAAAACGCCCATCAACAAATCTTGAAGGCTTTGGGTAAAGAATTCTATGGTGCTGACGAACAAGAAGATGCCGAACACCTTGCTTCTCTGTTCATGTCAGCCCGCCTCTGTGACCTTTCACAGAGCGAACAATATTTTTGTTACATGCAACAATTGCTAATTTCTTCTGGCAAATCAGGAGATCCTGCTTACTTGAAGCACTACCTTAGAAGTTTCCGAGGACATGTTCCAGACGCAGTAGAATAGTATATGAAGGATAAACAGATTAACTATAGAGGCCTTTCTCTAGCCCAGCTACACAGCTATATACTAGAGACGTGGCAAGAACACTGCTTGGAAAAGCGAGTCAATAAGGATTTCAGGAGACATCAGAGTATGTATTCCCCATCATTTTGTAAAAACGTTGCTAAGATGCCTGATTGGGGATGTGGTGCTCATAATTGAGGACATTTAGCAAATAGCTGCAAATGTCATAAGTCCAAGCAGAAAAAGGGCTTTTACACTAGTCTACCTAGATATCATACAGAAAAGCCTTATAAACAAAAGAGAAGGCATAAATATCATGTTTGCAAACAGTATAGCAAACCCAATCACAAAAGGTTTGTTAAACACAGAACTTATAAGAATGACAAAGAAACATGTTTTATCTATGGCCAAAGAGGTCATTGGGCAAACAAATGTCCAAAGAAGAAGTCTAAACCTAGACTAGCTGCCTTTTGTGAGCAATTAGATCTTAGATGGTGGGATCTACCTTCTAATGATGAATCGCCCTCTGGCAAAGTCATATTCTTGCTGTTGGATGAATCCAGTGCATCTGAAGATTCTAAGTTTGATACTGAAAAAGCTGCTCTCCAAAAATTTGCTCCTTCATCTTCATCTTCAGATTCAGATTCAGCACCAAATTTGGGAGGGTTTGAGCCTCCAGACTACGACTTCTCATTGTACTTGTTCTCGCTGAATAAGCCACAGAACATTGAGAAACGGATTGCTGCCATTGACATGCAATTATCAGAAACCCCAGCCTTTGAATACATGCTAAGAGCATCATTAAAGGAAGAAAAGAAGCAATTGCTCAAGCAACTTGAGCAAGACAAAGGCAAAGGTAAAGTAAGTCATGTCACTCCTGCTATGTATAACCCTATTGAAATTTATAAAGGCTATCCTGCTGGCCATGAAAGCAAACAGAGTTACAGGATAGACAAAGAGCAAATGTTAAGATTGCAAGTCAGAGAAAAACAACAGCAACTGAAAAGCTTAGTGACAGAAATAGAAGAACTGAAGAGTATGATCAAAGTCATACAAATTGAAAGAGACCAGTCTTCAGCCGAAGAGCTAAGTAAACATTATGATCAAGCTATGGAAACATAAATCCCAAGGGTAAAAGAACCATCTCCTGACCCTAGTTTGGGAATGCTCATGGGTTCGAAGATATTTATACAGATCCAGTTTCACCCAAGTGAGTTTAAGCCTTATTCTCTGGATAGCATGCTTGATTCCGGATGTCAATTGAACCTAGCAAAAGGTTCAGCTCTTCCCCAATTTTATTGGGAAAACACTTCAGATAAAGGCTCAGCTATTCAAGGTACTATTGTTCCCTTAAATGCAAAATTTGAAAACTTTCCAATAAAGCTCAAAGGGATAAATGACTACCTAACCCTGTACAGACTAGATGAAATAAATGATTCTACAGAAATAAAAGAAGCAGTTAGAAGAACTTTTGGGTCAAACCCAAGAGCTTAAAAAGAAGGTAGCCTCGGCGCCTTTGAGTTCCCAAGTTTGTGTCTGTAAATATGTGCTTGTCTGAGTGTGGGAAATGAGCGAGAGGTTGCTTCGACACATTTGGGTTCCCAAACCTCTATCTATAAATGTGTCTGGTAGTGATGAGCTTCGCCCTTCGAAGCCCATCTACCTTTGTGTAATGTTTGCAACTGCTAATTTAATGAAAGAAGACATGCTTTGAAGTTTAAGTTTTCAAGTCGATCGATCTTGTGGTAGTTGGTATCAGAGCCAACATCATTAACTGATTTTATTCTGTAAGTTTAATTAAACTCTTATTACCGATCTCTGTCGTTTTCATTCTGCAACTCTTTGGCTAGCAATATAGTAAAAATTGTATTCTGTAAACTGTGGAAATGGCAGTTGAGTTGGATTGATTGGGTTTAGGGATTTATATGAGGTTTTAGGAAAGGCAGCAGCAGAGAGAGTGCAGAGTAAGTCCTTAGGTTATTAAAACCCTTGTGAGACTAAATCCCAGTAAAATGGACCTGTCAATGGATACAATTCCTCACATATCACTAGATTGCCAACATAAAGATAATGCAGAAGTATCCTTAGCAGACTGAAGATCGTCCTTCTAGAATGAATCATCTAGCTCTTCAATAATCCATATTCAAGACCTCAATCCTTCTCAGGATTGGCAGTTGCCTAGAATTCTACCTTTCGATGTGTATAAACTTAAGTGGTGGCAATATAGTTCAGCAACACAGATAAAAATCTCCTCTGTAGATATTTCATTTACTGATTCCGAAGAACCAGTACATATCAATCTAATTGACAAACAACAGATTTATTGGGCTATTAAAGCTGGTTTCAAATATGCGCACCTTGGCGCCATTAAATTAGGATTAGGACCTCTTGTTCGTCCCTATATTCCTATTTCTTTCCTATGTGTTGCAGTCGACACCAGCCATCGCAATTTTGCTGATGCCATCATTGGCGGATTCACTGCTCCCTTACACGATGGTCCTGCCTTCGGGACTGTCTTCCCTAAATATTCGGTCAGTCTTGACGACCCCCACATTTATGACCTGTTGAAAGCTTACATCCTACCCCAAGGATTTCATATGATGCAAGGGTAAAAAATCATACAGTTAAAAGGAGCCATTTGCATTCGTTTTGGTAACGACACCCTTCCTCCTCTCAGATATAAAGTCCATCAGAGCTCGTACCTCCAAAGCATGGTGGAATCCGATAAATCCCGCCAAGCCACCCCAGTCACATTTGAATGGACAGGAAGTAACTACCCCCAAAAATGGGAAGTTAAATATCAGGAGTTACGAAATGCTGACTGTTTACAACGCTCTATCATGAGCAAACCATTAACCTTTGACAAACATACCAGTTCTTTCAGACTACCAGAACAAACCCCTGCTCCTAAGTTCTCTTTACCCCTCATCAGATCAACTTCTGTGTCTTCTTATAATCAAGCCCGACGACAGGCAGAATCAAGCTCTGCCCCTACATCTCAGTCTCCCTCTACTTCTTACACTAGCCTATACAAAACTAAACATCGTGGCTAGCACAAAGATTGCCCAGCCCGCAGAAAAATATTGCAGAAGATCCAGCATCAAAAGCAAAGAGAAACCCCAAGTCTAGGTATGTTCAGTCTACCAAGATAGACTGATGCCTATGAAGCCATAAACCAAGGCCGAAAATCCTTTTTTCCAGGAAGAAACTTACCTGAGGTTCCTTTTCGTCAGTACTCAACAGATGGTTCAGTAAAAAAGGAATTCCTTCCATATAAATCTTCTGGTCCTGATGAGTCAGTTCCAGATGACATCAGGTTAGGAAACTGGAGCAATATGCAGCATAAAATGACTGCACAAAACATAGATGACATGGCCGATGATCTTATGGATATAAAAAAGACCATAGTTGAAGAGAAAGAAAAGATTGCTTTGGTTGAAACAAAGTTAGGATTGATGGATCATCTCCTAAATGATTCTGTAGAAATAAAAGAAGCTGTTAGTAAAGCTGCTGATAAAACTGAGCGAAGACTTGCTAAGTTAGAAGAACTTTTGGGTCAAACCCAAGAGCTTAAAAAGAAGGTAGCCTCGGCACCTTTGAGTTCCCAAGTTTGTGTCTATAAATCTGTGCTTGTCTAAGTGTGGGAAATGAGCAGAAGGTAGCTTCAGTGCCTTTGGGTTCCCAAACCTCTGTCTGTAAATGTGTCTGGTAGTGATGAGCTTCGCCCTCCGAAGCCGATCTACCTCCGTGTAATGTTGCAACTACTAATTTAATGAAAGAAGAGCTGCTTTGAAGTTTAAAGTTTTCAAGCTGGTCGATCTTGTGGTAGTTGGTATCAGAGCCAGCACCATTAACTGATTTTATTTTGTAAGTTTAATTAAACTCTTATTACCGATCTCTGTCATTTTCATTTTGCAACTCTTTGGCTAGCAATATAGTAAAAATTGTATTCTGTAAACTACGGAAATGGCAGTTGAGTTGGATTGATTGGGTTTAGGGATTTATATGAGGTTTTAGGAAAGGCAGCAGCAGAGAGAGCGTGGAGTAAGTCCTTAGGTTATCCTCAATCTTTGTTGCAATAATTTGTTGTAGGAATCATAAGGGTGAAATCCTACCTCCTCTCTTTGTGTTCCTTATAAAACATATACATTCTTGACCCTTGCCCAGGTTTGTATTTGATCCATATCTAGATCTTTATAAACTAACCATGTTTCCTTTGGTACCTTTCTCAATCACAAAAGGCCACCTCTCTCATCACCAAGAGTGTAATACCTCGATTTTGACCCCATGGTATTAAAATTTTACATGATGTAAACATTGTTATTAAATAATGGCGAGGAGCTCAAGGCCAAGGCCCTGCTATCGATTTGGTGTTTTATGTATCGGCGATTAAAATTGATGCTGATGGTTCTCGTGCTATCCGGGCACAATAAATTTTGAGTTATCATGTAAATCTATAATTTAATAAAATACCCACAACTAGCTATGCAATGCAACAAGATACGGGGCATGATTTCACAAGGAATAAGGAGGGGAGTTATTCAAACCCTTGAGTTAATAGGGTGAGGCCAGATGTCAATGAAAGAACCCTTAAGCTCTCAACTACCCTTTTTGTCCTCTGCACTCAATTATTCAATTTTCTAGAAGTTGGTTGAGGCAGTTAATGCCTTGGGCAGGGAGAGCCATGGCATTTGATTTCGTTCCTGAGAAAACTTGCAGTATGGGGAACTCTTATTCTTGCTTATGGGGGCAATAAAACACCTAGGAAGTGTGTGTCGAGCTTATTCTACAGTCACCCAGAACAATTCATCACTTTGGAACCCTATCCTCACGCGAAAGTTTTCACTCCTAGACGTAGAGAGAGCTAGCAGGGGCATTCATTTCACATTCTGCAGTGTTTCTCTTCATCTATCCTTGGATGGGAACCATGGTTTTTTGGGTTACAGAGTGGAACCCTGTTTTTGCTATGTCACCTTGTGGTACTGAGGAGAGTCATGATTTGGGTGTTCATGGGGATCATTTTCTGCCCTGAATGGCTTTAAACGTTTTCTAAACCGAGTTTTCTCTCCCAGGGTTGTTTCCCCATCTCCTCTGTTTGTTTTTTATTGCCAAAACATTTTCCTTCATGTACAACACTTGTGGTTTGTTGTCATGTGTACCCTGGTTTTGGGTTTGAACTGTATGTAATACTTAGGAGTGGAAGAGGCCCAAAATTGGCTTGATAAACCTAATGGAGAAAGGAACCTCACAAAAAGATAAAAGGGGCTAGTTACTCTTCTATGCACACCTAAGAGAACATTGGAAGGGAAGGCATGGCCCGAGGGATTGTGTAGCAGAGAAGGGAATAATTCCTTGTGTTGGTTGTGTAGGCATTATGGAGGCCAAGTTGAATAGATATTGAGGAGGTGTCCCTAGCTTTGTGGTTGAGCTCACTAGCTTAGCAATTCTTCCTTTCCACTGCCTTAGCAGCTTGAAAAACCCAATTGTATATTGGCTTGGTTGAGTATCCTGATAAACCCAATCATAGATTGGCTTGGTTGAACAGCCTGATAAACCCAATTGTAGGTTAGCTTTGCTCGGTCTTGATATGTATTTGGCCATGTGTGAATCACTGCCTTAACAACTTGATAAACCCAATGGCAGATTGGCTTGGCTGAATAGCCTGATAAACCCAATTGTAGATTGGCTTGACTGGATGATCTTGATAAACCCAACTGTAGGTTGGTTTGGCTGGACCTTGAATGTGTATTTGTCTATGTGTGAGCCTAATGTTTCCTAGTTCCTTGTGGAAATCATGCCCAACTCGGGGGTGGTAGTTGTGTTGAGTGATTAATGAGCACAACTGGCCTATGGTTGGGTGGAATGTTGCAGCGACATAACTAGTTGTGGAGAAGCTCATTTTCAAGATAAGTATTCTCTAGTTTTTAATTCTGCATTGTATTTGTTTATGAATATATTGAATGTGTTGAATGCTTGTTAGAGATTCAAGAAGAGATTACTTCAGTTGTATTTTCCTGCATTTCACATCTGCATGTACCTTTTATTTCCAATGCAATTAGTATATGATCATGGGGGATAGATGCCTGGTTACAGACTCAAAATGCGACTATCTTCAGGTAAAAAGGTATTTTTCCGCACCCCAGAATCCACCCATGGAATGCGGAAGGTAGAAGCAAAAAAAGAAACAAAAATAATAAGGCTAAAGTGTTTTTTTGCACCCCAGAATCCGCCCTGTGGAAGGCGGAGGCTGGAAGTGGAAAAAGAGAAGGAAATAAGGTAAAAATGTGGTTTTTCCGCACCCTGGAATCCACCACGGAATGTGGAAGGCGGAAGAAGGAAGTAGAAAAAGAGACGGAAAATATAAGGCTAAAGTAGTTTTCCACACCCCGAAATCCGCACTTGGAATGCGGAAGGCGGAAAGTGGAAGACAAGAAAATAAGGACAGGTATTTTGGGATTTTCACACCCTAGAGTCCTCCCACGGAATGCGAAAGGAGGAAAGAAGAAATCAGAAAACCAAAGGTAAAGGTAAGATATTTCTGGTTTTCAGCTACCCAGAGTCCGTCGTGGAATGCAGAAAGCGGAAAGTGATTGTTTGATCATAAGGTATTTCGGGTTTTCCTCTACCTGGATTCCACCCAGGAATGCGGAAGGCGGAAAGAGGAAAACAAACAAACGACAACGTCGTATTTTGGGTTCTCGCTACCCGGAGTCCGTTGCGGAAAGCGGAAGGCGAAAAGAGAAAAGGTGAGAAATAATAGTGGTAAATTTAAAGAGTTCCGCCTGCCGCAATCCGCATTGAGTAATGTGGAAGGCAGAATGCAAAATGTGGAAGGAGGAAAGGTCCTATTAAGTACAGAAAGGACTTAGGCTAGGTGCGAAAAGAGCTTGTTAATGATGAAATGATTGTTACAGGATCATTTAAGATTCATAATGAATGTTATAGGGTGTTACATGACCCATGACTTGTGTTTTAAGAGAAATATTTTTATTTTTATTTTTATGCATGTTAGTCATGTGTATGGGTACATGATAGAGTGGTATCAGAGCTATTGGTTACAACATTGGGCCTAAATTACAACATTGGACCTAAATGGGCCAAGTTGAATAGTTGCAGAGAGGAAACTACAACGAAACAGTCAGTAAATAATTTGTAAATTTGACGCAGCTAACAATTGTGTTTATGAACACATTTTGTAGAATCTTAGTCACATCAAAAGACAACATTCAACCTAGTGCAACTTGGGAAAGTTGGTCTTGGTTGGGCCATGAGGATCCACACCATGAATGATGCACAGGATCCTTATGAGCTCGAGGTAGATGCCATTCAGGATAACATACGGGTTGAGAATGTTGAGACATAATCCAATGGAAGAAGATATCAAGAAAGTCCCCCAGATATTGTAGCCACCATGAGGAGCCTAAGGGTGGGACTACAAAGTTGTAGAGAAGACAATGAGAGGATGATTAAAGACCAGGAAGAGAAAAATCAGCTGAATGTGACCATGTTGCAAAGTTTGACAAACATCCAAAGGCATATGAACTATGGGCATCAGACAACAAATCCAAAAGGGAGTAGGAGTAGTGCAAGAAGAAATCCCCACAAGAGGTCCAACATCTCTAGAAGAAGGTCTTCTAGTGGGTCATCTGACTCTAAAGAATCCATTGGGGGTTCAAGATTTTTATCTCACAGGAATAAGAGAAAGAGACGTTACCAGAATAGTTCACATGGGGAATTCAAGAATGCAAATCCTCCTACGTTTGATGGTGAGGTAAAATATAGTCAATAAGATGAAGCTTGGATTCTTGGGATGAGAAAGTATTTCCAAGTCCAAAACTGCTATGGAAATATGAAGGCAAGGGTGGCCATATTCAACTGAAATGGAAGAGCGTCTATATGGTGAGAGTACCTCAGGCAAGTGAAGAAGATCAATGACAGAAAGATTGTGTGGAGGCAGTTCAAGAAATATTTCAAGCAGAAGTACCTCTCTAATAGGTACCATGATGATAAGATTAAAGAGTTCCATGAGCTGAGATTGGGATAATTGAGCATGGAAGTGTTAGCACTTGTGCTAAATTTTGAATATTTTACAGATGCACCCACACTAACCCTCTGCAAAAGGATAAGCCAATGAGGGGTAAGGGAAAAAAAAATCCATGTCTTATGACCTAAAGTTATGAAGAGAAGGGTTTGAAGTTTCTTGGGAGGATTATTCCTAAGACTAAATGTCAAAACAATAAAAAAATCCTTAGGCACAACCTTGGAAATATGCCTAAATAAGAAAATCTGATCAAGGTTAAAAGCTGACTGAAATGGACGGCTTGGATGCACAACGGAGAAGATCGAATGCCACAAATCATTTCCGCCAAGGTAAATTAGGAGCGGAAAAGCGGAAAAGGGAAAAATTTTGGTTGTGAAAATTGGTAAACTCGACTTCTTCTTTTCGTAGTCCGAGATCCAACGGTTCAGAGTGCTTTCACCAAAGATCAAAGGCTTGGAAAGGAGCAGAAGGGTGGAAACCGAAATATAGACAATGGAAGTTTAGGTCAGAGGAAGTTGGAATCCCAACTTCTGCTTTCCACAGTACGAGATCCAATGGTTCAGATAAATTCCGCATAGATCACGGCCGAGAAAGGTGCCGAAGGGCAGAAATTGAAAAATGGAAATATAAAAGATTTGGCCGTGAAAAGTTGAAATCCCTCTTTCCACAATCCACTAGATCGACGGTCTGAAAAAGCTTTCGCTTTCTGCAGCCCACATATTTACCTTAGATCAACGGTTGGGAAGGTCTCTGCCCGAGATCGACGGTGCGAAAAGGGGAACTTGTGCAAGAGGTAAGAATACTTCCCAATATGTAGAACTTGGTAGGCCCCACAGCTTTCAATGTCCTATATCACCCTTGATCTCATATCTACGACGAAGGTTGATTTCGCTGATACAACATACACGCCGAAATTCAGAAGAGCGCGTGGGCGATGAGAAACATGCATAAATAACGTGTCCCCTCCCCATTGGATATCACACTTAAAGATTGGAGGTACAAAGGTCATGTTTATAGAGCATGATGGGTTATAAGGCTAAGCAGGTTTACATTAACCGTGTAACATGGGATTGGAAAATCGAGCAATCCATTACTACTCCCGCTAATCTGCAACCTCGACATCTTCCATGCACGAGTCAACTGGATACAACTGCATCCTCCAGAAGTGTCGACCGACACCACCAGTACTTGTTCATTGTTTATCAATCCTTTTATGTTCTGTAATTCATCTAATTGACAGTGACGCCATGGCCTCGTCTGTAAAAATCCTCAACACGTCTGAGGAGATCATCTGTAGTCGACTTTACGATGCTTATGATCCTCTATTGTGGTTGTCCAGTGTCAGTGATGACTAGAGCGCTTTGTTGTCAGCTTCTGAAGACCAGTCAGAACTGTTGGTAAATTTAAAGTCATCCTTAATAGGGTTCACATTAGAATAATTGCCCCATTTCCCAGATATTGTCCAAAGGGTAGCTGACAATTATTCTGCCACTAGGAAGGCCATCTTAGATGATACCCACTCCCATGTCATTTGCATAATTACACCAGAATTTATCAAGGATGCCCTGGGTCTCTCCAAAGCACAATGTCAGGCCCTGGTCCCCTTCACGCAATCAAAGGTTCTGCAAGTGTGCAAGAAATATAACCTAGAATCTAAGAATAAGTTGTTCCAGACCATTTTGAAGACCCTGGATCCCTCAGAGACCCTTATCACCCCACTCTCCTTTGAATTGTTCATAAAGCCTGTCGTATCAGCCATCTCCCTCTTGAGTCAAATCCTAGGTCTTGATAGTGATATCATGGTCTCTGAAGTAATGCTAGGAATTCTCCTTTACTTGAGTCAATATAAAGCAGGAATTATGTTCGATGAGTTCTTGGCTGAAAAAATCAATTCTCAGCTTGAGAGTTTTCATTTTGATCAACACTTTAGATACGAGGTGTATCTATTTGCCATCATAGTTAGTTCCAACCGGAAGGCCCTTGAGGACATGGATCTAGAGGTGTTCAAAGAATGGCCTCGGTCTCTCCAGAAGATCTAGGACTGGTCTTACACCTTGTTCATTGACAGAATAGTCCTCAGCATCTCTATACTATTCAACCCTAAAGAGAAGAGGATATCATAAGACATGAAGGTTGCCTTGCAACAAGAGGGTATTGGAGATTGGTTCCTGATGCAGAAGTATTCAATTATCAGGGTATATGGTTTTCCAACTTCCCCTTTCTAGGTTACCTAACCCCCTCAGTATTCATGCTAGAATTGATCAGGCAGATGATTTTTGCTGATGAGGAGCATTTTACTGCTCAGAGGAAGGACTCTTGAATCAAATACCCTATTAATTTCAGGCCATTTGTTGTGAATAATCTAAAAACATTACCAATGGTGGATAAATTTTTGAAGGCCATGAACTTTCAAGTGACTCATGCAGATAATTACGATCCTAAGGGGATCATTTCCCGGAGGAGGGTCCAGGTGCAGAGGTTAGTCTTTATTCACTCCATGATCCTCGACTTGTCCTAGGAGGTAGATTCTCTCACCTATGATTTTGATTAGACTCCTGCAGAAAAAAATTAGGCTCCTAAAGAAGTGCAAGGTACGGTTCCAACTACTACCTTGCCCCTAAACGATGATGGTAGAAGCAGAAGGTCTCGGTTAGAGGTGGAGGATATGGAATGTGATTAACAAAGCCCTAGCAAAAAATCCTAGGATAAACATAGAGGAGGAAGTAATCGACCTGGACCAGCAATTTAATTTTGAGCTCGATTCCCTCAAGACAATGATAGAAGAAGAGCCTGATACTGAAAGCCCTGCTGGAGGGAAGGCTGCAAATCAGGTGGTGGTTGCACAACCACTAGTGGTTGGGAAACAAGTCACTACACGATCAGAGAGAAAGCCCTTAGGAGATTCACAGTCAAAGAGGAAGGGATCTGAGGAGCCTTTCCTCAAATATCAGACATACTCCTTCACCTCTGCTACTAAAGGACAATTCAAGATTGAGAGCCAGATGTTGGATATCTATGGGAAACTCAAGGAGAAAGCCAAAATTGAGACTCAGAGTCAATCCAAAGAGTTGAGGAATTTATCAGGTAGCAAGGTCTCCTTCACCTTTGCAAGGAATCTTATAACTAGATCTTTGAATCTATCCATCGCTAATGAGGAAGGAGCGTCAGAGATCAAGTTCAAGATGGACCAGTTCTCAATCCCAGACAAGATTATTTTCCATAAGGGATTTAGTGACCTCATCTATGTTGACCTGACTAAGGAGGCATTGGCCCATCTGAAGTTCCAATAGAGGGTAGCTAAATTGGAAAACCCAGCTGAAGCAGGAAAGGGTAACAAATAACTCTTGGAACCTAAAGGAAAAATCCTACAGGACCAGGTGGCATATCTCACTGAACAAAACTCTCTGCTACAACCCCTTGCAACAAAGCACCCTACTTCAACAGAGCAACATGTTCATACAGGGAAGCCTACCTCATCAACTAAGCCTCTAGCAAAGATCCAAGATTACAAGAAGAAGAGAAAGATACCTATCAAGGACATTCAACTCCCTCCTTAAACTATGCAATTGCAAGGAGATATTGAGACATTGCAGCATCAAGTTTTGGATATGAAAGGGTGCCTTGCTGTGTTGGAGGCTGATAAGCGTACATGGGAAGAAGAGTAGTGACAAATGCATGAAATGATCGATGATTTAAATGAATAAAACACCCATAATGATAGGCCACCCACTACTCTGATGATCAAAAACATGTCTGACATATCCCTAAAGGACTTGGAGATCACTTAATTGGAGGAAGCAAATTAGGAGCTTAAGGAGAGGAACACTATGAAGGAAAGTGAAGACTCTGCTAGAGATATTAAGACACTAAAAGAAAAGATAGCCAGGTTTGAAGAAAGGATCATAGTCTAAATTCCCCTGCAGGGTTCTAAGCATATGCTTTTGGATGTGTTGATAAAAGAGATAGCTCGATTAGGGAAACACCTTGTCATGTTGGATGACCAGAAGCAAGCTTCTATGGCAACAAGAAAAAGATGTAAATCCCTATAAGAAATTATGGAAAAAAAAGGCCTAGGGAGGAGGCCCAAAAGGCAATTACTGTCCTAACGCAACAACTCAGGAGGAGGCCCAAAAGGCAATTACTGTCCTAACGTAGCATCTCGGGAGGAACTAATTGCTTTAGGGGTCATTGACACGATCACACTTCTGGTGGCAGCAAGAAGGATGACTACAAAGCACACCCTATTGCAGAATGCACTTGCAACGACTGAAATTATGCATCAACGGTTGGAGAAGTTCAACAAACTATTCCAACCCTTGTTCTAGAAAGGATTGCCCAAGTTTTGGGGTCTTGATGGGAAAATGATCCCTCACTGCAAGTACCTTGAGCTGTTGAACCAGGCAAGATTGAATCATGCTAAGTTTGATGGTATGGATGGAGGGCTAAAGGGAGAAGTAGTTGTCAACAAACTTAGTGAGGACTTTAAGTTGTTGACTCAGTTTCAAATGATTACATCCAGTGTTCCTACTGCCTGTCATAATCCATTGATTGATCTGGATGTTGTCCTGAAGGATTTGTTTGAAATGAAAATCCCTATAGATAAGATATGGAAGGACATACATAGGTTGAGCAATCAACAACTCGCGGGAGCTTCCAACAACTGAGTCAGCAAAGGGGTTGTTCAAAGGTGATTCTAAGGAGTCCCTTTCACCAAGCGAGCCAGAAATCCCCAGATGTCAAGATTTCCCTTTTTGATCGATCACGCATAGTACAACGTGCCTTTCAAAATGTTTTGCGGCACGACGCATCTTCCGTGTCAGATTTTATTAGGATTTAGGATGTACTTTTGGGTTTGATTTCAGTAATGCAACTAATTTTGATGCCCTGTTTTGAGATACATCTCGGGGTAAATTGCACTATAAATGTAACTTCTACGGAGGAGTAATGGAGGTTCGACATTCATTTGAAGCCTCAACGCTTGGTTTTGTAGCTCTGCAACTTTTCTTGGAAGCATCAACGAAAAGTTTACCCTGAATGTATGAGATTCATCATGGTGTTCAATGTTCAATTTGTTTTCCTCTATTTGGTTCATTTCCATGAATGTGTAGTTTTTGCTAATGTGTTTCCAGTTGTATGCAAGGAATTTGTCCTCTATTAAGTGCTCCCTGCATCAGATAATGTGTTTGTTTTGTGTTTATGGTAAATGCCTTGGAATTCATCCTCTGTTAGATGCACCATTTCAGTTATTGGCCTTATTGTTGTTTCCGCTAAAGGTGGTGTAAGAGATTCATCCATAGATATGTTCCTCTTACTTCACTGGGCTTCTTCTCATTTCCCTTGCCATCTTTTTGAAGATATTATGTTGAATACTAATAGCTATTTTGCCTCCGATTATGAAGGTTATCATTGATTATTATTTGTTGTAAGTCCTTGAATGTTTCAGGTCTTGAATCCATTGCCCAATGGTGTTGTTTGTTTGTTTGTCTTACACTCTTTAGACCCTAAAAACTTGTTCCCATTAGAAATATAGCCTTCTGAATGCTTGTTTAAATCCAAAAGTGTATGTGAATTCCCCCACCCTTTTGACAAGAGAGAGACCTATCTGACTATATAGGCTAGAATATAGTCTAAAGATTGGTTTGAAATGGTTACCCGAGTGATCTCCTATTACAACCATAGGATAATTATTGGGTGATAACATGAAGAATATGCAAACAAATTCTTGGAACTTCTGAGGTATGTCAGGTATATCGGAGATGATAAAGTGAAAATTCAGCGTTTTGTAAGTGGGATACCTCGATCATATAAAGATAGGATTGATTTTGATGAACCTCAAACTCTAGAAGAGGCAATAAGGAAGGCCAAGTATTGCGATGACCAGAACAAAAGAAAACCTGATTTCCATAAGGCATGGAAGGACAAGAAGCATGAGAAGTATGACCAAAGGAAGAAAGGTTTCAAACCCTCTCACTTCCAAAATCAACAAAGGAAACCATCACAAGATGTGACTAAGCCAGCCAGAATGATGGGAGATAGTCCAAGAGATCCAAAGGATGTAAGAGAACCACTCTAGTGTTGGGGATGTAGAGGAAACCATATGCGTAGCAACTGCCCGCATTAGAATGGGAATGTAAGCCAAGTTCACAACGTCGAAGGAGCTGAAACTGTGGGTCAAGTGGCGAGGACCATCCCTAGAATCTTTGCAGCATTAGAGGACCGTCGTGCAGATCATCAATCAACTGTGGTTGAAGTTGAAGGTAAGATTGGTGAGCAATATGTTTCCATTTTGATTGACCCTGGATCTACTCACAGTTATATCGCTCATAAACTTGTTGAGATTTGTGCTTTTAAGAAATTAAAGCATAGCAAATCATGGTTAGTTCAACTAGCCACTGGAACCAAGAGAAAAGTTAGTGAATTGGTAGAGAAATGTCCATTATTCATGGATGGGCTATTCACTTATGCAAACTTGAATATTGTGCCACTTGGTTCCTATGATATTCTCATTGGAATGAACTGGTTAGAAGCACACAGAGTTAAACTTGATTGCTACAACAAGACCTTTGAATGCATGGATGAAGAAGGAAACCCAAGGGTTGTAAGAGGCATTCCAAAGGGGATTTCTGTTAGGCAGGTTTCAAGAATGCAATTGAAAAAGTTATGTAGGAAAGTTTGTTGATTGTATGCAGCCCATGTTTTGGAGGAAATGAAAAAATGGAACTCCTATGTTGGAGGACTATCATGTATTACAAGAAATCAGGGATGTTTTTCCTGATGAGATTCCAGGACTTCCTCCAAAGAGAGACATTGAATTTATAATTGATCTTGTTCCTGGAGTAGCACCAGTGTCCAAGATACCCCACCTGATGAGCACACTAGAATTGCTAGAGATGAAAATGCAGTTGCAAGAGCTATTGGAAAAGAAATATATCAGGCCAAGTGTGTCCCCGTGGGGAGAACCAGTTTTGTTTGTGAAAAATAAAGATGGGACACTCAGGCTATGTATTGACTACAAACAATTGAACAAAGTTACTGTGAAGAATAAATACCTATTACCTCGAATTGATGACCTTTTTTTATGAAATGAGACGAGCAAAGGTATTTCCAAAAATTGACTTGAGGTCTAGTTACCATCAGGTAAGAATCAAAGAGGAAGATATTCGTAAGACAACCTTTAGAACAAGGTATGGGCACTATGAGTTTGTAGTGGTACCATTTGGTCTCACAAATGCACCAACTACATTCATGTGTCTCATGAATAGTGTTATTAACAAGTATTTGGACAGTTTTGTTCCTGTCTTCCTATATGACATTCTTATTTATTCTAAGATTGAAGAAGAGCATGAAGAACATTTGAGAATTACAATGCAATTGATAAGGGAGATTAAGTTGTATGCAAAGTTGAGCAAATGTGACTTTTACAAAGATAAAATTCATTATTTGGGTCACATTAGCTTAAATGAAGGAATAGTTGTGGACCCTGAGAAGATTGAGGCTATTATGAATTGGTCAACTCCAAGAAATGTGATAGATGTGAGATCCTTTATGGGAATTGTCGGGTACTACAAGAGGTTCATTGAAGGATTCTCCAAGGTTGCATATTCAATCACTTCCTTGGAAAGGAAGGGGATAAAGTTTGAATGGACACCAAGATGTGAAGAAATATTCTAACGGTTGAAGAATCTTCTTACGGGTGCACTAATTTTGAAAATTGCAGACCCAGAAAAAGACTTTTTGGTGTGTATCAATGCATGCAATCAAGGATTTGGAGGAGTTCTTATGGAAGAAAACCACGTGGTATGCTATGAGTCAAGAAAGTTGAAGGAACATGAGAAGAACTATGCTACTCATGATTTAGAACTTGCATCCATAGTACATGCTCTCAAGATGTGGAGGCATTACTTAATGGGAAGGAAATTTGAGCTAAGGATAGACCATTGCGGTCTGAAATATTTGTTTGATCAGCCAACTTTAAACGCTAGGGAAGCTAGATGGTTGGAATTTTTGTGTGAATTTTATTTTGAAATCAAACACATAAAAAGAAAAGAAAACAAGGTGGTTGATGCATTCAGTAGGAAGGTACATGAAATGAATGTGGCATCTCTTAGTACTTTCCAACCAGATTTGAGGCAACAGATTATTAACCATATTGCTGAGGATGAAATGTGTGTTCAGATAAAGGAGAAGTCGCAGCAGCAAAGCATTGAAAGTAAGTACAAGGGATATAAATTGGAAGAATATGAACTTCTTACTTATAAGAATATAATTTATATTCCAAATGTGGCAGACCTGAGGAGAATTGTTATGAATGAAATCCATCAAGCTCCATATTCTGGTCACCCAGGATATCAGAAAATGATTGCTACAACCAGAAAGTAGTATTTTTGGCTAGGAATGAAAAAAGACATTGCTGAGTATATTTCTAAGTGCATGAAATGACAATAGGTGAAGGTTGAGCATCTACACCCAACAGGTTTATTAAAACCTTTTCCAGTCCCAGAATGGAAATGGGAAGTCATTTCAATGGATTTTATTACAGGATTGTCAATGACTATGAGACAACATGATTCCGTCATGCTTGCGGTAGACAAGTTAATAATGGAATCACATTTTATACCGGTTAAGTCCACATATAAAGTCGATGCCATTGCAAATATACCAAGATACCAAGTTTACTTCCAATTTTTGGAAGGGTCTTTTTACAGATTTGGGTACAAAGCTGAACTTTAGCACCATCTACCATCCTCGAACCAATGGACAAACAGAAAGAGTAAATCAGGTGGTGGAAGAAATGCTTCGCATGTATGTAATGGACAAACCATCCAAGTGGGAGGATTAATTACACTTGGTATAGTTTGCATATAATAATGGGAAGCAAGTATCATCGGGAATGAGTCCACATGAAGCTTTATATGGAAGAAGGCGTAGAACAACAATGACTTGGGATAACCCAGTGAATAGAATTGTGCTTGGTCCATAATTGCTTAAGGAAATGGAACAAGAGGTTGCAAAGATCAGGCAGAACCTGAAAGCAGCCCAAGATAGACATAAGAGCTATGCAAATAAGCATAGAGTGCATAGGGAGTTCAATGTTGGGGATCATGTTTATCTTAGAGTGAGGCCAAGGAAGAGTTCCTTGAAGGTTGGGACTTGTGCCATGTTGTCACCTAGATATTGTGGGCGAATTGAACTACTTGAAAGAATAGGGTCAGTTGCATATAGAATTGCATTTCCTGCTAGCACTAGAGCTCATAATTTTTTTCATGTTTCTTTGCTTAAGAAATATGTACAAGATCCTAATGATGTGATTAATTCGGTTGTGATCCAGGTGGAACCCGAGGGAGAGTTCCAAACTGAGCAATTGCGCATCCTCGAGAAGAAGGTCACCGTGCTCTGGAACCGAGCCATTGGATAGGTAATTGTGCAGTGGAAGCACTACGGTCCTGATGAGGCTACATGGAAGCTGGAGGATGCCTTGAGAGTGGCACATCCATTTTTGTTCAATTTTGTGGAGCACTGAGGATAGTGCTAATGTAAGGGGGAGGGAAATGTAATACCTTGATTTTGACCCCATGGTATTAAAATTGTACATGATGTAAATATCGTTACTAAATCATGTCGAGGATCTCAAGGCCAAGGCCCTGCCATCGATTTTGTGTTTTATGTATCGACGATTAAAATCGATGCCAATGGTTCTTGTGCTAGACAGGCACAATATATTTTGAGATATCATGTAAATATACAATTTAATAAAATACCCACAACTAGCTATGCAACATAATAAGAGATGGGGGTATGGTTTCACAAGGAATAGAGAGGCGAGTTATTCAAACCCTTGAGTTAATAGGGTGAGGTCATATGTCAATGAAAGAACCCTTAATCTTTCAACTACCCTTTTTGTCCTCTGGACTCAATCATTCAATTCTTATAGATGTTGGTTGAGGTATTTAATGCCTTGGGCAAGGAGAGGCATGGAAGTCGATTTTGTGCTCGAGCAAACCTGCAGTTCGGGGAACCCATATTCTTGCTTATGGGGGTAAGAAAACACCCAAGAAGTGTGTTCCAAGATTATTTCGCAGTCACCCAAAATGATTCATCACTTTGGAACCCTATCCTCACGTGGAAGTTTTCACTCCTAAACCTAGCGAGAGCTAGCAGGGAAATTCGTTTCGCATTCTACAGTGTTTCTCTTCATCTATCCTTGGCTGGGAACCCTAGTTTGATGTGTTATAGAGTGGAACCCTGTTTTTTTTTTGTCACCTTGTGGGATCAAGGAGAGTCATGATTTGGGTGTTCATGGGGGTCATTTTCTGCCCTGAAAGGATTTCAACATTTTCTGAACCGGGTTTGCTCTCCTAGGGTTGTTTCCCCATCTCCCCTGTTCATTTTTGGTTGCCAAAACATGTTCCTTCATGTCCAACACTTTTGGTTTGTTGTTATGTGTACCCTGGTTTTGGGTCTAAACTGTATGTAAGAATTAGGAGTGGAAGAGGTCAATAATTGGCTTGATAAACCTAGTGGAGAAAGGAACCTTCGAAAAAGATAAAAAGGGATGGTTACTCTTCTATGCACACTTAAGAGAACACTGGAAGGGGAGGTATGGCATGAGGGACTATGTAGTAGAGAAGGGAATACTTCCTTGTGGTGGGTTTGTAGGCATTGTGGAGACCAAGCTGAATATATCTTGCGGAGGACTCCCTAGCTCTGTGGTTGAGCTCACTAAGTTAGCAATTCTTCCTTTCCATTGCCTTAACTGCTTGATAAACCCAATTGTATATTGGCTTGTTTGAGTAGGCTGATAAACCCAATCATAGATTGGGTTGGCTGAAGAACCTGATAAACCCAACAGTAGGTTGGCTTGGTTGGGTCTTGATATGTATTTGGCTATGTGTGAATCACTATCTTAACAACCTGATAAACCCAATGGCAGATTGGCTTGGTTGAATAGCCTGATAAATCCAATTGTAAAATTGTTTGGTTGGATTAGCCTTATAAACCCAACTATAGGTTGGCTTGGCTAAACAACTTGATAAAATCAACTGTAGGTTGTCTTGGATGGACCTTGAATGTGTATTTGGCTATGTGTGAGCCTATTGTTCCCTAGTTACTTGTAGAAATCATGCCTAGCTCAGGGGTGGCAATTGTGCTAAGAGATTAATGAGCATAATTGGCCTATGGTTGGGTGGAACGTTGCAGCGACATAGCTAGTTGTGGGGCAACTCATTTTCAAGATACGTATTCTCTGGTTTTTAATTCTGCAATGTATTTGTTTATGAATATATTAAATATGTTGAATGCTCGTTAGAGATTCAAGTAGAGATTACTTCAGCTATATTTTCCTGTATTTTACATATGCTTGTACCTGTTATTTCCAATGCATTTTGTTTATGCTCATGGGGGTTAGATGCCCGGTTATAGAGTCAAAATTTGACTATCTTCAGGTAAAAAGGTAGTTTTTCTGCACCTCGAAATCCACCTGCGGAATGCTGAAGGCAGAAGGAGGAAGCAGAAAAAGAAACATAAATAATAGGGATAAAGTGTTTTTCCGCACCCCAGAATCTGCCTTGCGGAAGGAGGAGGGCAGAAGCAGAAAAAATAGAAGGAAATAAGTTAAAAATGTGGTTTTTCCACACCTTGGAATCCATTGTGGAATTCGGAAGGTGGAAGACGGAAGCAGAAAAAGAGACAGAAAACATAAGGCTAAAGTAGTTTTCCGCACCCGAGAATTTGCTTGTAGAATGCGGAAGGTGGAAAGCGGAAAACAAGAAAATAAGGACAAGTATTTTGGGATTTCCGCACCCCAGAGTCTGCCCATAGAATGTGGAAGGCAAACAGTGGAAATCAGAAAACAAAAGGTAAAGGTAAATTATTTCAGGTTTTCCACTACCCGGAGTCCGTCGTGGAATGCAGAAGGCGGAAGGCAGAAAGTGAATGTTTGATCATAAGGTATTTCAGGTTTTTTACTACCCAAAGTCCACCTGTGGAATGTGGAATGTGGAAAGCAAAAAACAAATAAACAATGATGTCGTATTTTGGTTTCCTGCTACCTGGAGTCTGCTGCAAAAAGCGAAAGGAAAAAAGAGGAAAGGTGAGAAATAACAGTGGAAAATTTAAGAGTTCCGCCTGTCGCAAGCCGCATTGAGGAATGCGGAAGGTAGAAGGCGAAAAGGTCCTGTTAAGTGCAGAAAGGACTTTTCTAGCTGTGGAAAGAGTCTGTTAATGATGGAATGACTGTTACAAGAGAATTTGAGCTTTAAAATGAATGTTATAGGGTCTTACATGATCCATGACTTGTGTTTTAAAAGAAATTTTTTTTTTTTAATATGCATGTTAGTGATGTGTATGGGTACATGACAAAGAGGAAAATATATTGTTTAGCCTTTATTACAATTTAAAACAACCTCCCAAAGGATTGTGTCTGCAAACTAAGGTATAAAATGAATATTTTATATTGATTTAAGTATGGAAAATATTTTAAAGGGCCATTTGACTTTGATGACTTTCTCGAGCACAAATGGTTAGTTGTCTCATTGCCAGGAGGAAAATTGATTATGTATCCTTTCTTATACTTTGGAACTTGTCTCTCCAAACTAAGGGTATAAAATGAATTTTTTTATCCTAATTTAAGCATGAAAAATAGCTTGAATATATGTCATTTACTAATTTATGTTATGTTTTTATAGTTAGAACCTCTCCTTAAAAATATCCAAGAAGAATAACCATGGTGTAATTGTGTGCATGCACCATATGTCCCAAACCTTGATTGCTCGATCTTTTGATTATCAGATGAGAGAGGCGGTAAACCCTCTTTCCTTATATCGAACAAATTCACCTCGAGAATAGATTATCCTCAACATTGGTACAAATTAGTACTCATTATGTTTGGAATAGGTGATATGCTCCTGCTGATTACTTAAGCGAAAGTATGTGAGCTTAGGCATCTGGTATTGGATTAAAAACAATGTTTAATGTGCTGTAAATTCTTGCTTATGCTCATGAATATCCAAGAAGAATTTGTTGCAGGAATACCATAGCCTCTCTATGTGTTCCTTGCTGAACATATGGATTCTTGGCCCTTGAACCTATATTAACATTTGATCAATATCTAGATCTTTATAGACTAACCATGTTATCATATTTGATTCCTTGGTCTTTTGAATATTAAATTAGAGAGTTGATAAACCAATACAATCGAATTATGATACTATTTGACGAATATTCGATCGAATCTTTGCCGAATTCCAAATTGTTCGGAATTTCCATATACAAAATGGAAATACAACCGAATTATTCTACTATGCATATAACTATGTAGCTTATTTATCTTGCTTGGAACAACTGTCATAGGAATACCCGTCTCTTGCAAATATGTTTGTATGTTGTATTGACCTGTTTTGAGGGATCACTCACTGAAATATTTCTCAGATGTGCTCTTAAATTGATTGATGTAATATGAGTGCCATAAACCTTGTTTTGTGAATCCATTTATTCTGCGTGCTTCTTGGAACTTGTCCTAGATTCTCTAAACTCTGCTAGGCCTGCAATGCCATTTTTTACTGTGGATTTGTTTTGTGGAACGCTAAGTTGCCATTTGACCATGTTTTCAAGTTGTTTTCCTTTTGGAGCAAATTTGACTTTAATTTGTAGATTTCAGATACTTTATATTAAATAAAAAAATATAAAAACACTTATGTAATTGGAACTGTTAGTTTGTTTCTAGATTTGTCATTAACCTATTTATATTTTATACATTAGTTGTGAAGAAATATGGATTTTATAGAGACGTGCTCGCTATTTGGCACTCCCTACAAAAAAAAAACACTCATTGTGATATGAATCTAACATATAAGATTCAAGATATTTTGCACTTCTCACAATTTTGGTTTGAATTTGTAGATTCCCTACACTTTTAACATAAATACAAAATACAAGAGTCACACAATTGTTATTGCATTTTTAGATTTGACATTAAGATATTTATTTTTTATACACTCCTTGTAAATAAATATGGACAATTGGAGCTGCTAAGAGCTTGCACAAATTTTGAGTTATGTGCATTGATGTCGTTGTTTATGTTTTTCATGTTGTTCTACATATTTATCATGGCATTGTCTTCAGAATTGTGATACTAATTTCGAGTGCAATAGGCCTGTTGTGTCCACTGTTGTCGTTCCAACTATCCACTTTTCCAATTAGGACAACATCCTTGCACTTGCTTCAAGCTTGTGCCACATATTGTGGTTATAAAAATACGGTTTACCAATTTACCAATTGGGACATAATGCTTGTGACTATTTGTAGCTTTAGTAACTTTGCATTGAACTTACATCATGGTTGTAAAAACTTAAAAATGCTACTTATAGCTAATCTAGGACAAAAGGAAACTCTAATGCCTTTAGAACTATGTTTCTTTTATCTCTTATGCATTTAGAACTATGTTTAAAATTCCTTGGCCAAATCATGGCTTAGACTTCTTTCTAGATTCATTGCCCTCATCTCATTGCTAGAATCATACTACACATTGATTCCATTTTAGCAAAAGGATTGACTAGCCATCTGACATTTAAGGACCAGGAAACAAACTTGTACAAGTTAATTTTAGAAAAAAAATGGAATGTGTGTATGTCATGTAAGGAAACTAAATGCACAAATATTCAAGGACAATGGCTTCTCTGTTGCCATTATAACCTATTTCTATTTTCATATTTCTTGTAACTTGACAAAATAAACTAGATTTTGCAATTACGTTAGAAAAATCGACAAAGTTGACTAGAGAATGTTTGGTCCTAAGATACTCGTTGCATAGATGGAAGAAACAACACAAAAAGACACATGCAAAATGATTTCATTGAAACATGATATCCCTAGAATGGACTAGATCTGTTAGGTTGACTGTTATTGTCTCAACAATCCATAATGTCAATTAGGAAAAAATCCTTGCAACTACTTAGAACTTCCGCACTTGCACAATTTCACTTCAATGCTTTTATTGGCCATGTCCAACTTTGCATTGGGCTTGTGCCAAAATTTCCAGCAATTGTAATTCTGTTCATAGTAGAGCCAGGGAAAGATGAAACTATGCACATTGTTGCTTTAATCATTGATGCATTAAGGGACATGTTCATGCCTCCTCTACCCACCTATGGATTAAATATGTTTCTTAATTGATTTTCAATTTCCAAACAGAACATTTGGAAAAGCTCGTTTACCTGTGTTGCAAATTCTGCTTCTCTCTTCCAATTGGTGTAGTTTTTGTGACACTATATGTTTCCCTTGTAAGTAATACTCATGTTTATGGAATCAATGCTATCAACTAAGGAAATACCCTCCATTATACTTTTGGTTTGATTCATGTTCCCTATGTTTCTCTGTTGACCCCAACTAGTGCTCTAGACACTATGCTATCAACACTTAGTTTGGAAACACTTCATGGATTATAGACCACTTTCCTCCTACCATGGCCATCTACATTATAGGATCTTTGAAAATAGTTGTTTCAATGACAAAGATGAAAATAGAGACAAATGTTGTTGCAAAAAAACAAAATTAGAGCGCAAGGATTGTAAATGACAATTGATTACTTTTGCATAACGCTAACTAAAGCAGTGCAAATTCTGTAAGTGCTTTATCTTGTTTACATAGATGAAGTACTCATATGATTCCCATTGTCCTATTGTTTAATAGACTTTGTGTATCTGAATTGTTTTTCAAATAGTCTTGTTACAAGGCAAGAATTGCAAAGATGCAATAACTCCCCGCACTTGTAGTTTTGTTCGAATCCAGCTACACATTAATGTCTTGGATCTTTTGTCTTTAGATTCTATACCACTTTCCCCCCTACTAAATCAAATGTAAATGGTGATTGAGTAGTTTTGCATAATTCCAATTAAAACAATCCAAATTCTCTAAATGCCTTACTTGTTTTACATATGTGAAGTTATTATCTAATTCCTATTTTCCTATTGTTTAGTAGGTTCTTGTTGATCCCTGTTTTGTTACTATCCTCAGCTTGTAATTGAATCTTTTGGCATCTATTTTTTCACCTTTCTGACATATTTCTTGTCATACAACTTATCATTCAACCCTAGGTATGAACGCATTTGGAATTTATGCAAGTCTTGGGTTATTTCTATTATTTCGTGATTTTACTAAGCAATTCTGTTATAATTGCAAATATGTATGATATATGAATTTGTTTTGCAGATCATAGTCTTTACATGAGCTAACGTTGGACATGCATTCACGCTAGATATGCGTAGAGCATATCCAGCTTTCCATTCAGCCTCTCGATCTACCCGCGCACTGTTAGTTGGCATATTCCTAAGTGATTAAAGTACAAAACGGTCTTTAGTTGTTCTGTTTTCCATGTGTTTGATGTTACGCTAGTCCTCTCTCTAAGAACACTCACCATCCTACTTTCTCTGTTCGAGATCATGATCCAAGGCCACATCCACGAGAATCTATACGCCGTAGGACACGCAAGGAGAGCTGACGCGCTAGAGAGAAGGAGGAAGTCTGTGCGATGTCGTATGGTTGTTTGTTTTCCATAAAGATCAAATATTTTAGGAGTGATCAACCACTAAAAGGGTCAACCCGCTCATCCTTGTAAACATTATATATAATCGCCTCCAAGCAAGAGGAGTAGGTTAGCTAGTTGGTAAATCTGTTAGTCGGTATTAGAAAAGAAGCTCTGTAAAAAATTTGTTCTGAATGTTAATATAAGTTCTATTTTTGCTGTGTATACATGTTCTTGTTCCTGTGAGTGATTGATTAACATGCCACCCTGATTGCTGAGAGGGCCCCTCAACAACTAGTGGTCTCCATTTTCGTGTGTGTTCTTATTATCTTCTTTCTCACAGATAAGTAGTTTCTATTTATGTTTTGTTTAGGCAAATTGGTTTCCTGTTATTTGAAATTGTTCATTTCTTTGTTTCCTGTAGCATATATTCCATTATGAGTAATGTTGTGCTGTTAGTATAGTTTCTAATTCTTGAATTAAAGTAACCAGTCGCGCTCATAGTTTATCTCTAGTTTCCTTTCCAGTCTTTCTTCAAGCTTGTGGTTTAGTTTTATATTGATAATTACATAGAGTTGGATTGCTTTCATATCTCAGATTCAGTTTACAGTAGGTTTAGTTCTGTTAATTCTCATTTTGTTGTAGATTTACTTTGGTTATACCTTAGTTATTTCATAATGCAATAGA